>VDFB02058242.1:80364291-80436468 GCA_007258455.2 Sequoia sempervirens | reverse complement strand
AGCATCCAACAAGACACTTAAGGCTTTAACCAACTTACTTGGGGCCCTATGTACACAAGGTACCTTGCCTTTCGTGAATGGCACTAATGACCAAGTAATCGCCGATGCAAGTCATTTGGAATTTAGCCTTCACCATTTATATAGCAGCCCAAGTGAAATATCGCTTTGAGTCGCCTTTGAGTTCTCCAATGCAGGATGTGTCTCAAAAGGCAAGACTTCTAAATGTAATGCTTTGAATTGAAAAATAATGTGTGAAACTCAAAATAATTTTTGTCACCCAAGATCGCTAGAAGGTGCAAGGGGAGAGGATATACACCTAGTTTTCCAAACATGGAAGACACAATATACAATCCATTGCAATGCTCTTTTTAAGCCCCTCGAATGATGCTATCCAAAAAAATGAAATGAAATGTGTACAAGATAGCAATTTGTTTTTATGTGCACCAAAGTGAAGTATTTTCAAACACTAGATAGCAGTATGCAAGTCAGAATGTATTTGTCCAATTTTAAGCACCAACACGAGTGTTTCTAACAATCCTTGTCTTAATGTGGTCAACAAAAATAAATCATTCATTTTGTCAACATAATGAAAGAATTGGTCAAAAAATAGCATTCCATTTTAGAGCACCAAAAGTGAAGTGTTGTCCTAATCTACAAAAGCTTTTTGAAAATTCTTTTTAGAACACCAAAATGAAAGTGTGTAAGTTTGTGGGGTTCATTTTTATAGCACCAATTTCAAAGTGTTCTAAAATAGAAAGCTTTTTGAACGTTCTTTTTAATCACTAAATCAAAAACTTTTTCTAAACTAGAAAGCTTTTTGAAAGATTCTTTTTAAGTACCAAAATAAAAAATTTTATAAACTAGAAAGCTTTTTGAAAGATTCTTTTTAAGCACCAAATTGAAAGCTTTTTCTAAACTAGAAATCTTTTTGAAATGTTCTTTTTAAGCACTAAATTGAAAGCATGTGATTTGTGGGGTTCATTTGTTAAGCATTAAATGAAAATTTTCCTAAACTATGAAAGCTTTAAAAAATCTTGACTTGGACCGTTTTCCTTCTCTGCACTAAAATCATTAGTTTGTTCCTGGATAATCATATTCCATGTTCCTACATATCCTGCATAAACAATGTTAGCACCCTTCAAACATTCAAACCACCAACCATTAGTGTTAGAAAACAAAAAATAACTCGTAGATTTTCAAATCAAAGTAACAGAGAACAAAAGCAAAACTTTAAATCAAAAGAGCCCCTATCATTTTTTGCAAGGGCAGTTAGAAAAAGAAAATAAAACTCTGTTATATGAGATCGCATTCATATTTTTCAAAAGTGGCCCTGTTTTTGAAGCAGAAGTAGCCAAAAAATTCAAAAGCGGTTGGGAAAAGGGTGACTGCGGCAGGAACGAGAAATTAACCACGTGAGTTTTCTGTAGCTTTTGCGTGAAGATTTTTCAAATACGTTCCTAGAACCTGCAATTGCTCAAAAACTCATGCAAATGTTAGTGTTAAGGATTGAGGTCCCACTGGGCATGCCTGAATGTATAAGGGGGAAATCAGATAAGCGTGAGATAATCAATGTTAAACGAATTAAACAAAATCTAATTCAAAACAAGAATTTAGATTCATACCCATTACTCATGAAATGAAGTTTTAAAGCTATTGAAATCAACTAATGAAATCCTAAGATAACATAATGAATTCAAAAACAAAGAAAACTTTTCCATCCCATGTTGAAGTGTATTCACAATGATATTGGAAAAGCCTCCATTTGTGCTTTGCAAAAGCTTCAAAGTTGTGTGATGTTGATTGAAGATGTATGTAAACTTTGTCAAGAAATTGGTTGTGATTTCAACATTACTTTGTTGTGTAAAAGATGTCAATTCTCCAATTGTTTTTGAGAAGAAATGACGTTATATAGATTTTGTGTTTCAAAATGAATGATCGAGATTGCGTAGTAGAATATCCTGATCAAAAGCTCAAAACCATTGAGAGGAATTAGATAGAAAGAATCAATAGTTTTTTATTATGTAATTGGTGTGATTGAAGAATTCAATTTGAGTGTTCAGTGGAATTGAAGAAATAGATTGAGCCTTCAGTGGGATTGAAGAACAAATGAATTAGTTAGGAATAGATGGATCAGTTAGCCAATCAGAGCGAGCAATTGGGGGAATGTAATTTGCTCAATCATGAAAGTGGGTGAGGGTAATTAATTAATTTAAATTAATTAATTAATCTTTTTGAGTTGAGTGTGCAAGTCATGTTTGAATTTTGCAAATAAAGTTGTATTTGTTTGTTTTGACCTTTTTGAATGATGTTTTTGAATAATTTATTTAATTATTCAAGTTTAGGAGAAAGTGATTTAATTAAACTATTAAGTATTAATAATTTAATTGATTTAGGGGAATAGGGTAAATTAGAAACATAATTAAATAATTGATGTTATTTAATTAATCAAGAGGAATAAAGTTAGATTAGGACTCTATTAAATAAATGAAATTTATTTTATTAGTCAAAAATGATGAATAAGTGAATTAATTAAATAATGTAACATTATTCAATTAATAGAGGAAATTATGGTTTTTGATGTAATTGATGTGAAATGTAGTGATAGTAGGTGATAATGGTTCTGATGATGAGAAAATGTCATTTAGGATGTGCGATAAGTGTTAGGTCATTTTTACATGTCTACACTTATACTTGGAAATATACCTATATCCTTCTACTGTAATCATCAATGAAAGAATCATAATATATGGATCTAAAAATTGAAGGAACATTAACATGATGAAATAAATATGAATGGATTAAATAAAACACCCTAGAAGGTTTATGAGAACTAGAGTAAAATTGAATATATATTTTTTCTATATACACATTGTTCACATAAATCAAATTCATTACAATCATTCAACCCCTCAAAAAGTTTTTATTGATTTTTTAAGGTTCTTAAAATATTCTCACCTATATGACCCATCCTTTCGTGTGATAACATTATTTTCTCTACTAGTAGCTTAATATACAAAGAACAAGCAACCTTAGGTACCCAAAAATCATGACCATCGTAAATAGACACAACACACCTATTTTTTGCTAGTTCTAATGGTGAATGCGAAGATTCTATAGACCTCTTCACTACAACAACTAAAGAACTATTACTATTATACTAATATATGCATGCATCTAGCTGAAATAGAGTACCAATCTAAACACCCTTAGCAAGCACTATAGCTCCTCTAACCTTCTTGCACCCTCCACTCAAGAAAATAACCTACAAACCTACATAATTTAATTTATCTATAGAAAATAGGCTATGTGCCAAACCAAGGATATACAATACACCATTGATACCCTTCACTCATCCATTAGGGAATTAAATTAGGAGTCTACCATATTCAAAAATATTTAAATGAAAATAATATCCAAGGTACACCTTACCACCATAATATTCTTCATATTTTATAAACCAACCTAAATGTGAGGTCATGTGGAAAGAGGCACCAAATTCTGTCAACTGCACATGTCCAGATGCATGAGTAGCCAAGAAACAATGCAAGCATAAACTTTATCTTGGGAGGATCTCTTAGACTCAACATTAAAATATTCCTTCTTCTTCTCCTAGTTAAATTCTCTTCTTGGATTTCTAGTTTTATTGTATTTCCAACATTTCAACTTCAAATTTAGGATATTTGGATCAAGCCTTATTTTTCTTCTTTTCCTTCTTCTTACCTTTTTATTTGGATTGTCTATGAATCACTAGAGTCTCCTTAGCTAACTCAAAAAAATTTCTTCTTGTTTCTTAAAAAATCAAAGATGAAACTACATTTTCCATCTTGAACTTAGTGGTAGTGCTCCCAATGATTGTAACAGGTGGCCCCATGAATTTGGAAAATAAAACAAAGTCACACACTAATCCTCCTCCATTTTCAATCCATGGAGACTAGGTAATTACCATATTGAAGGTTTTAGATGTGCAACCAAAAACCAACTATTCTCCATCTTGATGGTATACAACTTCTTTCTTAAGAAAATATTATTCACTATGGATTTAACTTGATAAATTTCTCCAAGATTCTTCTAAAGGTTGGTCACAATAGTATCTTCATGCACATTCAACACCACTGAGTCAACCAAATTGAGTCTAATAATACCCTTTAGTTTTATATCCATCTTCTGATGTAGTTATAGGTTTGGATCTAGATACTACAAACTATAAATATTGATCTATGATCACATCCTCCATCTTGAGCTTCCAAAACTCAGATTTTTCTCTTGAGAAATTCTCCATCTCTATCCTTGATGTGCTTTCCATCTCTTCATACAATAAGATCAAAATCCTCTTTGCACAAGATCCTGCTCAAATAAAGATTAGTATCAAAAACCCTCTACCCAATACCTAGAATCTAAGGTGATCAAGATCTAATACTAAATGAAAGGAGGAAAGTAGAGCATAAATTCTTCCTACACTAATATTTTGAGGAGAGAATTGTGAAAATTTCCATCTTTTAATAATTATAGAAAGTATAAAAAAATTAAACATAAAATAAATAATATAACATAACATAGTTGTACGTAGGGAAAAAAACCTTTTAGGATAAAAACCTCATACTCCAAAGGAAATCAATGTATTATTTAGTCAACCATTTTTACAGTACACTTGTAGAGAAATCCTTCGTAGGAGTATCACCAACTAGAGATGTAGAGGAATTCTAACAACTTTATAGTATCTACAAAACTCTACATGCAACCTCCATTTTAAATACCTAATAAATATGAGATATAATGCATGAAACTGAAAAATGATAATTTGAAAACCATGAGCTAAAACTAACCAAAAAGTGGTGCCCAAAATGATCTCAAATTAAAGATGTCTTAAGATTTGTCATAACATGTATCATAAGTTGGTCAATGGGTGTAACTCCCCTTTACAACTCTTTTATGTATCCAACAAATTTTTACATTTCTTATGTAAAATTTTAGAGGCCATAAATTTTGATATGATTGGCTAATTGGTGTTGAGAAATGGTGCCTCAAACGTATTGGTGTTCGAGCCTCTACATTGTCGAACAAACAGTTGAATATCGCCAGGACAAAGGTACTAGTCTGATTGAAATCCCGTTGGTGAGAAATGGTTTGTTACTTAAGTCATTGGGTTCCAATTTTTTCTAACTTAAGTTGTGAGGTTCTAGAGTTTCATAACCTCATGACTTAGAGGCATTGAGGTTATCTTTGTTGTCGGCGAGTTGTGGGTTTTCAGAACTTCGTAACCTCTGACAAAGAGGTTCTAAAGTTTGGGTTTTCAACAACTTAGTGACTTTGAAGTATGTCTCTTCGACATACCGATGGAAGGCTAGAGGAACCTTGTTGGTGGGACTTTGTGCTTTTTCTGAGACCTTGAAGACAATCTCTTTGACATGTCGATGGAAAGCTAAATACTTGGTGGGTCCTATTGGTGAATGTTGAACACTTGTTGGTATAACCTTATTGAAGTGACATCCTTGTTTCAGCATGAGACAAGAGGATGACTCATCGAAATGACTATACATTGCTTGTTTCACATTAAAATTGTGAAGTTGATGGAGCGATGGTCATTTTTGGGTGACAAAGGGTGGTCGAAGGGACATGGCTTGAAGTCTCTTCAATGACCCGATATGACTTTGATGGCTAGGAGCTGATAACAGTTATGTTTGTTGGTGACGCTCGACTAGCATGGAAGGTGTAATGACCAGTTACTGGAGCACCAAAGAAGTGTGTATGAATTAAAAAGAGCCAACGAAGAGGATCAAAGTGGGTAGGTTTGAACTATATTGTAACTATTTGTCTATGGAAGTTGAACCGAACTGTTTCCTGTTGGTTGAGAATGAATGTTATAAAACATTGAAGGTTCTGCAATAAGGAGAGAGGGAAATAAAATAGGGTTATGCTACCGAATTCTCTCCAAAATGGAACAAGATGTAAACTCTGTAAAGGCTTATAGCCTGAATTGTATTTGTAACTATATTTTTTGTTGCTGAATAATACAATGGCGATCTGGGATTTTGGAGTGGGGTTTTTTACTCGTAAGGGTTTTCCCCACATAAATCTTGTGTGTTCATGTTGTTTGTTTCATATTTCATGTTTGGTTGGTTCTATTTGCTGAATTTGTTAATGGTGTTGTTGGAACTGGTTTAATTAGCATTACATTTTCTCTAAGGTTCAATGTGGGAAATGAACTATGTCTGATTCTGCTTTGTGGCATAGTAGTATGTCTTTGAGGCAATCTAAGGAAGTAAAATCTACCAAAGGCACTAATGATCTTGGTTGTTTCTTTCTGAGATAACTTAAATTTTTGAACAAGTGGTATCAGAGCCTTCTTCTGGGATTTGATTCTTCCTAGTGTGTTGTTAGTTTTGGCTATTCCTTATGTGAAGATTTCTTAGTGTGGCAGGCTTGAGGAAATCTGAAGAAATAGATTGATGGATTGATCCTTTGGTGAGTAGAAATTCTTTCCCTTTTGTTTGAGTTTCAAGAGGTAACACACAATATGAAGGATGGGGAAGATGGAGAAACATGATTTGGTCATATTGAAATGATGTGACCTGAAGCTTGTGAGTTGGCAACAAAATAATCTTGGTTCATGGGGTGGAATATTATTTACTCTATGGTTGTGTTGCAGCAAAGCTTTCATATTGGGTGTCTATGTGAGGGGTTCCCTGATGATATGGAGAAGCTTGGGTTGTTTCTCAGCTATGGAGAAATGTGCTTTTGCTGGGTGTTTTGTCTTGGTATTGGAAGACATAGTTTTATGGTACCTCGATTGCATGAAGGCTATGGAGTTGATCGTTGGATGATCTAAAAGCTCCTACAATAGCTAGTCTCCCTTGGATGCATGTGCATGTTGATGGTTTTGGAGTTGGCTTGATATGGGCCTGGAGTTCCTGAACTATTGTTTCCTTTTAAGGATGTGTTGTACTTGCATCACTCAAATCCATGTTCTTTGGATTTGAGGGTTTTATAGATTTTCGTTTAAAGAATCTATGGTCATGCATATTCATGATAATCCTTTATTCTGGTTTAACTGTTATAGTGTTTATGTTTTAGACTTTTGAGTCGTCCAGATGTGAAGTGGATATGGGTGTGCATGGGTGTTCTCGAACACAATGGTTTTGCAAGTTTTACATGATCATTCAAACTTGTGGTTTTGTGGAGCTGTTGTTAAACTATTTTCTAGACCCTGGCTTGTTGGGGCGTTGCTGGATGAGATAGTTCTGCATGCATGCTTTGTGGATGGTGTGAGAAGGTGTGATTTTGTCTTTGCATGAGAGTGTTGGTATGTGATTAGTCACTCAAAATTCTTGTGGTGGTGCTTGGTGGATTCCTTGAATATGGTGCTCGTTGTGGATGTGATTAGGAAATTAGATTTGAGCATGATCTAGTGCAAGAGTCATGTTGTCTACATGGTAAATTCTCTTTGAGATCTCAATTTTGCAATTTCTAGTGTGATGATGGGTTTGCATGCTTCAACATTTGGATCTACAAGTTATGCAATTGTATAGATTGATCACCCATTAAGTTGCAGTGGGATAACTTGGAAGTGGACTATCTATATCCATGAGGTTGATTCAGTGTTGATGCAGATTTGTTAGCTGGCCTTGTCTCTAGTCACTTGTGCATTGGTGTGGTTGATTTGAGATGAGAGGATAGATGATAAGAGAGTACCTAGGTAGTGAGTATTGGGGTCCTGTAGTATGAGTATCATGTTGTCATGGATAGCTTGGGTACACTGGTTTGTGTAAGATTTTGACAATGATGGTAATTTCTGCTTGGTTTTGGAGATCTTGGTGCTACTTGGTGGACCTAGAAGATTTTTAGTATAGCAGATGTTTAATCATGTGCTTGGAAAGCTCGGTTATAATGGCTCAGTGAGAGCTTTAGCAATGACTGCATATTCATCACTATGTGGTGAATGATTTTATTTAGTGTTGCAGATGTTACTAGGAGGAGCTCTTAGATCTTGTTGCTGCAGAATGGCTCTTTCGCATTTGCATGGATGCTATTTGGAGATGGATCATCTTCATGATATTGAAGATGTGAAACATCTTGGAGCCATGGAGGAATCTTGTGATTTTTTGGTTGAGGTGTTGGTGATGCTTGACAAGTGAAGTTGGTTTAAAAGCTTGTTTGTTTTATGTCATGGTATACTCTTGATTGTGCATTAGATTTTTGGCATAATGTTTTCTTCTTGAGACCATGTTATGATCACTTGGAGCATGGGATCTCCTAAGGGGGATGGTAAGATCATGATGTCATGATAAGTTCCCGGTTCAGATGATTGGAGCTTTTACAGTAGTCTGGTAATTCTCTGTGTTTTGGGTGCATTGATTATATGCTTGAGAACTTCATGATAGTATAGTGATGCAATTTGGAGTTTAGCATGGAGTGATTGTTAGTAGGTTATCATGGATACATGGAGAATAAGGTGAGGCTGTAATTCTCTTAAGATGAGAAAAGTATACTAAGATGGTTACTCTTGGTGAGATTTCAATAGAAAATTTGAGGAGCCTACACCTTGGTTGGACGTGAGTTCAACAAAGACCAATGAGGAGATTGCTCTTGGAGAAGTCATGAGGACTCGGTTACCTTGGAGGAGCATTCTCATTCCCAAATCTTGGTCTACTTGGTAGATTATCATTTGAAAGGTATTCCCCATTATTTCTTTGATATGTGTTATGTTCGTGCTTTGATTCTGATGGAATGAGTTGATTCATGATGATTGGTTTTGGATACTCATTTGAGGGTTGGTTTAGCATGTGTCTATATGTTGTATCTTTCATAGATATGGATCTTGAGCTCTGTAGTTAGTTCTGAAGGATTCATTTGAAGGATGTATGGCATGGTCATCTCCTTGTATATTTGTCATGCATTTTTGAAGGGTTGTTAAGGAGATGGTTTTATGGGTTGTTTTCCTGAGGTGGAAAATGGAAGAGTTTGATCTTCTCGGAGAAGATTACATCAATATAAGTACGTATATATATGTTGTGTTTGATCTTGAAGGTTGAATGGTTGGGTGTTATGTTGTTCTCTTTGGGGTGTTGTGAAGGAGATCTTACTTGACACAGTTGGAATTTGGAGGTGTGTGTAGAAGGATTTTCTACAAGTATATGATGTGCAAAATTCCTCTCTATGGTCTTGGTTATGGAGACTTGTGGTGAGAGTTGTTCTTTACAGGTTTTGCATATCACTGTGGATGGTTCCTTGAAACTACATGTTTACACTTTCTATGTTATGCCATTGGTAGACTTGGTATGCCTTGATCTTTTCAGATTTATTACCCATGCAGTGGGAGTTCCTGAATATGTTTGGTCTTCTTCAACTAGTTTGTACATGAAGCTTGTATTTATGGTTGATGCGTTGGCTGTGTTGTTGGAATGAGTTTATTGATGAGTATACCTTCAAGGTATGTGTGATTGGATGGATTAACACTTGCTGTGTGTGCTACTTTTAGTTGTGTGGGTTTTGGTCAGTTGGATGGGAGTAGTCAACTTACTGGTTGTTCTTCTAATTGATGTTCTATTTTGTTTTCTGGAGGATGTTTCTCACGGTTGTGTTCAAGATGAGGTTTGAAGTTAATGCTTTTGTATAAGCTATGATCACAGTGGAATGGTGACAATACACTGTAGCCTTTGCTATTAGTTGGATTTGGTGCTTGTGTTCTTTAGATTGATGCATATTCACTGGGGCTCATTCCTTTCCTTTGGAGGTTGGCAAGAATTGTTGCCTGATATGGTGGACATTATAGGTGTTGTTGCAAGTGTCCTAGGTGATATAGAGGATTCGTGCGTTGATTGGTAGGCAACACATTCTTTGGAAAATGGAAGAATGTTGAAAAATTGTGCCTCAAATGTATTGGGGTTTGGGCCTCTGCATTGTCGAATAGACAGTTGAATATCACCAGAACAAAGTTACTAGTCTGATTGAAATCCCATTGGCGGGAAATGGTTTGTTACTTAAGTCACTAGGTTCCAAGTTTTTCTAACTTAAGTCGCAGGGTTCTAGAGTTTCATAACCTCCCGACTTAGCAATGTTGAGGTTCTCTTTGTTGTCAGTGAGTCGCGGGTTTTCAGAACTTCATAACCTTCGACAAGAGGTTCTGAGGTTCAGGTTTTCAGTGACTTAGCGACTTTGAAGTATGTCTCTTCGACATGCTGATGAAAGGCTAGAGGAACCTTGTCAGCAGGAATTCGTGTTTTCACCGAGACCTTGAAGATAGTCTCTTCGAGTGCCGATGGAAAGTTGAAGACTCGGTGGGTCCTATTGGTGAATGTTGAACACTTGGCAGTATAACCTTCATCAGAGTGGCATCCTTGTTTCAGCATGAGACAAGAGGATGACTCATTGAAATGATGACACATTGCTCGCTTCACATCGACGTTGTGAAGAAGATGGAGTGATGTTCATTTCGGGGTGACAAAGGGTGGTTGGAGGGACGTGGATTGAAGTCTCTTCGATGACCCGATATGACTTCGATGGTTGGGAGCTGATGACTGTTATGTTCGTTGGTGACAATCGGCTAGCATGGAAGGTGTAACGATCGATTACTAGAACACCAAAGAAGTGTGTATGAATTAAAAAGAGCCAATGAAGATGATCGAAGTGGACAGGTTTGAACTGTATTGTAACCATTTTTCTATGGAAGTTGAACCGAACCATTTCCTGTTGATTGAGAATGAATGCTATAAAATGTTGAACATTCTGTAATGAGGAGAGAGGGAAATAAAATAGGGTTATGCTGTCAGATTCTCTCAAGAATGGAACAAGATGTAAAATCTGTAAAGGATTAGAGCCTAAATTGTATTTGTAACTATATTTTTTGTTGTTGAATAATACAGTGGTGATTTGGGCTTTTAGAGTGTGGGGTTTTTTACTTGTAAGGGTTTTCCCCACGCAAATCTTGTGTGTTCATGTTGTCTGTTTCATTTTTCATGTTTAGTTGGTTTTGTTTGCTGAATCTGTTAATGGTGTTGTTGGAACTAGTTTAATTAGCATTAACTTTTCTCTAAGGTCCAATGTGGGAAATGAACTATGTTTGATTCCACTTTGTGGCATAGTAGTACGTGTCTTTGAGGTAATCTAAGGAAATAAAAGCTACCAAAGGCACTACGTGTCTTTATTTCAAAATAGCTTAATATCTAGTTCTTGCTAAACATTGGGGTTAGAACAGGTGAACATTTTCTAAAGATTATGTTAATTAAATGGTTCTCTAGATGATAAAGAGCAATTGGAAAGTGTGAACTTGTTTGTGGAATTCATATAGATGTGAAATTTTAGACATATAGTGAAGGAATAAAATGTGAAAAGACAAGTTAAAATGACCTTTCACATTGTAAAGTGTTTTTCATTTTATGATTTCAGAGGGGATGGCTATTTGTCTTTATATCTAAATGTACCTACTTATATGTGATTGCAATTCATTATTAAGGGTTAGAAATAGTGGAAACCCATAGAAACTTATTCGTGAATAGAGTGTACCAAACTTTGCTCTATTTTTTCTAGGTTTTCATGTTTTCATATTTCTAAACTCAAATTTGTTTTCTTTCCATGTAATTATATATATTTAATTGTCTTAATGTTGATGGATTCATCATGTGATTTGGTCCACTTGCACTTTATGATTGTTAAGATGTTTTGTGTGGTAATTTGGATCACATTGGTTGAATAGAAATATCTTTCATTGATATTCAATTCCTTAAAAAGATGGCAATTTCTCATGTTTGGATTGTGGGTACTTGATTCAACAAAGATGGGTTTGACACTGAATCTATCCATTCATGAAATGATGTGTACGAAGGAATGAAGATGGATTCAAAATTTCATTTTCTTTCCTTAACCCTTTTCTCTCCCCTTTATTTTTTATTTTTCTAATCATGGTGTTAGATTAAGATCTTAATGATAAATTTTAAATCATATAATGCAATACATTAAATTTATAAAATTATGGGTTTTTACATATGACTATTCAACTTCAACTCATATGTTAAGATTTTAAATGAATTAAAATATTATGTTATATAATAGTGCATGTTTTCACTAGAAGTAGGTTTCTTTTCATGTTGATTATTCTAATTTTCATGTAGCCTCTGTGAATGGACCAACACAGGTTCATTTCTGATTGCGGTGGCAACTTTCTCATCTCATATCAACTGGTTCTGGGATTTGGGACGATCCGCCTTTGATTTTCAGTCAATGGTTCTGGAAGTTGGAGCAGTTGATAAATCTGGCCTTTGTGGGCTCATTCTCACAATAGGAAGTATGGCTTCACACTTTGGAATAGTTTGCAGGTGCAAAAAGAACGATGGGACTGTCACGACGAATGAATCTTGCGTCTGGGAAGGAGAAAGCAGCGGTAAAGAAGGTAGTGGGGACGGATTTTTGGTCTGAAGGGCATACTCATAATGGTCTGGTGGTTGAACGTTTCTTCAAGAACTATGTGCAGGTAGTGGGTGCTAGACTGTGAGGTGTGACAGCGGCTAGGAAATACTTATGCAAGGAGCTTGCGGATTCTGTCATGAATGCCATTGATGAAGTTCCCGTCGAGGCAGAGCAAGGGTTGGCCTTGGACATGAACGAAGAAAGGAAGAAGGTGAAACTTCATAAGGCGTGGGCGCTGTGCAAGAAAGGTGTGGAAAATAAATACAATATAGAGGAATTTATGAAGTTCCTTGAGGCAGATCCTGGGCTTATAGAGCAGAATGTAATTGTTAGGCTTGTTGACATCCCTGATGGCATTGGTTATCTGTATCACTGAATGTTTGCCTCAGTTTGCTGTTTTTTCAATGTAGGGAGCTACCCCATTCTTGATAGCGCTTACCTTAAAAAAAAAAAAAAAAACATAAAATATAAGCTCCAAATAAATAATTGAAATAATATTATTTTATCTATTTATATAATTTTCTAAACAATACTAAACCTATGATTTTCAGAAAAATGTTGCAAACACCAAAATTTTTCATTCGAGAACAAAATCCACTGATAAAACTTTTTCCCCAAAGCTGATCGATATTAAAAACAAAGATAAAGAGAGATTTTGATTTTTCGAAACAAAATTAGGCAAAAATCTCAAAATAACACAAGTTTCCCGATTCCATTCCAGTTTCGAGCCTAGGCTTTTGTCTTTTTCATCTTTTTTCATTTTGCACTCGACTTTTCATCCTTTCGAAATCTTATCCCCTTTATTTAATTAAAAATCACATTATCTCCCCATTAAAATGATTATCTTTACATGAAAGTAAATTATTAAAATATAATATGAAACAATACAATTTTAATCTAATTATTTAATAAAACATTTACTTTTAACTAAACAATTTAATTTAATCATTTATTGCAAACCATCTAATTTAATTTTATTTGAATTACCTTAGTAAATCAATTTTAATTTAATTTATTTATTTAAACAAAACCATATAAAACTATTAAGTTCCCAATAAACAAACTTACTTGAAATTCAAAGACGGCCGAAACAGAGGGGCACTACAATGAATTACCCGAGAAGTTAATAATTACAAAGAGATCAATCCTTAAAAAATGAGATAAAAACCCTAAAGCGAACCCTAGGAAGAGGATTAAATTAACATGTGACAAGTTTCAAGATCATAATGAACGAGATGACATGACTAATTTAATAATGCAAAATAAAGATTCCTAAGTTTAGCTTAAGTGAAATAAAGTAAAGGTGACTTAATTAATTAATCAATATGATTAAATTAATGAAGTAAACAACTTATTACTCTAACACAATTAGGTCTTCAATCCTTTCTCAAATTCACTTTAGATTTGTAACCTGCACTCAAGAAAGAGGGGAAAGGGTTATTATGTATAGGAGCTTTCCTAAGTCAAACCCTGTTTTGGTATTTCTACCTCCACAACAACTATGTTGATATAAAAGAGAGCTTACCCTTGGTTAGGAAGAGGCTAAATGATATAAATAAGTGAAAATTTGACAATTGCTACAACTTAATACTGAGATCTACATTCCTTGGTGGACTAAATTCATTGTACTCATCACCTTCAAGGAGAAGTTGATGTTGTATTTGAAGTCCTGCAAGTGTTAGTACTCACAAAAAAATTAACATGGAACATAAAAATCTCACATGAAAACTTGATGCATTGCTAACATGATGCTTGACTGAATTAATGTTGCAACAATATTCTAATTTTGTTCTAGATTACTTTTAGGATGCTCAATTGTCACTAAAAAATTCTAGGCTTTCAAATGATGAAAAAGACTTGTGTTTATATGTAGTTTCTTTAATTTCCCATAAATTGATTACTGACAATCGAAAAATGGTTTTGAATTTGTAAATGTTAAAATTACAACACCAACATATTTGAATTGGGGCCAAAATAGGCTGGATAGGGGTGCTAGCGCCCTAGTCCATACCTATTTTGGGACCTTAAGTATCAGTAAATAAATATTAAATCCTTATTCCCAATTTGACTTCTGATTTTCTAAAGATTATTCTCTAACGAGAAAATTAAAAGCACAAGTAGGTCCAGGCACATAAGTGGGAGCTAAACCTAGTGTGAATCAAGAGTGACAATTTACAATGATACAACTAGTGAAGGAGAGTGTGTGTTGATGAAAATTAGAATGAAATATTGGAAGCCCAAATATAAAATTCAAACATGTTAGAAATCATTCTAAAATAGTTGGTGTTACCACTGGCAATAATAGGTTGCTATGTGAGAGAATTTTTTTTTAAATTTATGGGATGTTAGTGCAATGCATGGACGTTTACATGAAACATTGGCATCCTAGAAAAATCACTAAAAATCAAACTAGTGAGAGAAAATTAGCTAAATCTAGGTCCAAGGGATGCCTAAAACATGCTAGGAAGGAGGGCACCAAATCATGTTCAATACATAACATGAAATTGTGAGGGTACACAATTTTCTATATTACAAGTATTTGACAATTCCTCACCAATTTATCACATTCAAATTGAGGCGCATTAATGGAATTCTTGGCCAACTATGGATGTTGGAGAATCAAAGATCTGAAAGCACAATCCAATTATATCTTCCACTAGTGGACAAATCAACACAAAATCATGTCTATCAATAACATAAAGAGTGTCTCAATATATACAACGAGAGCCTTGCATATATAGGCTAGGTGGAGGATGTGGGAAGGTAGGACTGAATGACTGACTACCCTCTAAATGTGCAACAAATTTATGCTCATATGACAAGTGCTTGAGAATGTGTATGAATAGGTGTCTCAAAAATTGACTACCCCTTTAAATGTGCAACACATGTATGCTCATATAACAAGTGCTTGAGAATGTGTATGAATAGGTATCTCAAAAGGTGAGTAAATATGTGTCAACCAAATGAAGTGATAAAAAAATTAGAAGTCCCTAAGTGGAGACTTAAATAGTATGAATATGTCAACCTAGAAATGGTGATTAGCTAACTAAATATGAAATGACCTTATTTACACTAACACCCCTTTAATTGCAACTTAGGGAGTAATGATTGCAAATATTATTATGGGTCTTGAATACTAGGCCATATTAAGTGACCATGTACAAATTTATCATAAATAGAGTAAAGGAGAAAAGATCATAGGATGAAAACCCCTCTCCAAAAGAGAAATGATACAATGAAAATGTACAAGTGAAGAAGATGGAAGATAGGAGGACTCCTGATGATCCCCCAAGGACTGATTCTATCACAAGGTACAATAAATGTTGCTCCCCATAGGAGATAAAAGAGAGAAGGTCCATGTGACCCCCCTAAAAATGAGAAGGAAAGAACTCCATACAAAAAATTGTCCCTCCCAAAACTTAAATGAGAAGAGAAACCATGTGCAATCTCCTCTCAAAATTTGTATCTAGTGCTAGTAGATGCACAACATTGAATGATGAGGATGGTTCATAATTGTTGAACAATAGTTCTCCCCTTGGGAAGAAACAATACCACAAATACATGCAAGTGATCTTCACACTCCAAACATGAATACAAAGGAAGAATGATGAATGTCTTTGAATTATGCACATGATATAAAGATCTAGATGATTCCCATGATGATATATTTGAATTACACTCAAATATATTCAAGTCAATGCTAAATTATGATGAATACTAATATGGTGAATTAGGTACCATATATGATTCAAATACAAGAACCATAGTTTATGGTGACAACTAGATTGGTGAGAATTTGATAAGTTGCTATGTAAAATATGTCAAAATGGATGATGAATGAGTTAGATATGTGAACTCATTTATATATGTAGAACACCACTATAGAAGTTGATGTAGGAAAGGAAAGAGAAAGATCAAAACATGAAGTGAAAGCAATGTTGATGTGACCATCATCAAATAGAAGATGAATGTCCTCAATAGTGTCTTCCAAATCTGCAATGTGGGATTCTACAAACAAAGATGATATTTCTAGTAGAAATGTGTCTCAATATGGAAAATCTAGAAAAATGATACCAATGTCTTGGTGCATATAATCACTAGAAACCATAGAGATATCAACATTAGATTTAGATGTAGCATCAAGTGATGGACAAAAAATGATATTGAATAGAAGTTGGAGGAGTTGATGTGACACATGATGACATAATTCATCCTTATGTTGATTGCTCCTATAATATGTATAGTTGATTTTGTAATTTTTAGACATGATCTAACTATAAACAAAATCAATGTAGAAATACAAGTTTGCTCCCCCAGAAAGATGAGCAAGAAAAATTACAATGTCATTAAGTTTGTATGCCTAAATCAACCATTTATAATGTATGATGATTTTTTATAATTTTTGATACAATGGACTATCTAAATATTAAAATTGCATTCATATATGGATTCCTTGCAAAAAATTTGATGTGTCAAATCTTTTTTTTGCAAAATTTTGATAATCAGGGTGAAAGTTATGTCCCATCAAAATTTGCATACAAACTAGGTTTGAGAGGTTAAAAATAGCTATACACAACACAATTTTCTAAAAATGATTTCACCAAAGCATTCTTGATAGAACCATTTTTTTTCACAAAATTTTGATAATCAGGGTGAAAGTTATGTCCCATTAAAATTTGCATACAAATTGAGTTCCAGAGGCTAAAAATAGTTATAAACAACAAAATTTTCTAAAAATTATTTCACCAAAGTGTTCTTGATAGAACCAATTTTTTTTTAATTTTCAAGTTTGAAAAATTGCATCCTAGTTCGCAAGTTAAAATCCCCCTTTAGGATCTTTATGGTCAGTCTGGTGTTATGGTTTGTGAGGCAATTAACTTGAACAACTAACAATTAGAAAAGTGATAGCCGTTAAGGTTAGGTAATTAGAATAAATACGTAACCATGAGAGTAAAGGGTAAGTTGGAAGACCAAAAATAAACTGAGTCAAAAAATAATTGATGAAAGGGATATTGAAGGGTGCGGATTTGAGGCTACAATGAGAGATCCTCATGGATGGTTGTAGAGATTACATGGAGGATGAGGGTTAGGGTTTGAATAAGGATTAGGATTAGGGTTAGAGATAGGGTTAATATAAGGGTTAAGATTAGAGATCGAATTAGGATTAGGGTTGGGTTTAGGGTTAGAGATAGGGTTAGGATTAGGGTTAGGGTTGAAGTTTTTGTTATGATTGGGTTTAGGGTTATGGTTTTGGTTAGAGATAGAGTGAAGATTGGGTTAGGTTACAATTAGAGATAGAATTAAGGTTAGGGTTAGGATTAGTTGGGGTTAGGTTAGAGATAGGGTCAGGATTACGATTAGGGTTAGGGTTAGAGATAGAATTAGGATTACGATTGAGGTTTGTGTGAGGGGAGCAATGTCTTTCAAAGTTAGGGCTAGAGTTCAATTAGAGTTAGGGTTATGGCACAATTAGGGTTAGGGTTCAAATAGATTTAAGATGGTTTAATTAGAGTTAGGGTTATGATGGATCCAACATTAAATTAATTAGAGTTAGGGTAAGGATTGGGATTAGGGTTATGGTTAGAGATATAATTAGGATTAGGGCTGGGTTAATATTAGGATTAGGGTTAGGGTTAGGGTTAGAGATGCGGACACTGATTTTGGTATCCAAGGGTTCTCTAACTCTTCTAGGGTTTTTCACATAAAAGGAGAGAAATGGACCCAAAATGCATAATGTCTACACTCAAAATCAATGCATGGATGGATAGTATACCTAAATATGATGTCTAAATGAAATAAAATGAAAAATAAAGATGATAATTAATGCTAAACCTAAGAAATGCAACTTGTTTGAAAACACAGTGATGTATGCAAAAATACCTAAGAATGCAAATAAACAATGACAAAAATAAACAAGGCTAGAGAGGTGCACTTAGAATCTAAAGTATGATGCGGAGAGGCTTTGGAATCCTATAGATTTGATTGGAAAAGCAGACTAGGACACTTGTGCCAAGCTGGGTGACTTAGTTCAATTTTGGAGAAAATCTGCTAAAATAGGAATCTGCCAAATGGGTATCCAGAAATGCAGAAACTACTTCTCAGGCCTGGTAGTGGGACTAATTAGCCATAGATGGTGACTTAGTCCACCAGGGAATATTGAGAAATTCAGGATAGGATTCTTTAGCTTTCAGTCTGCACTTCCTTTCTTGACAGGTGTTTGGTTCAGATTCTGTAAAAAATGGGCTAAAAGAGGTCTCCAAGCTTCAATTAGGGATTTGTTGACTTTGATGATTTTGATGGATTGAAAACACCTTTTTAACATTTTCCTTTTTGAAAAATCTACATATAAGACCTGCAAACACACATGCAAAGAGGGGAAAAAGGGTTAAGGGTTAGAGTATAGGGGTTTGCCTTGGTCAAACCCTAATTTGGTAATCAAACCCTAGATAATGAAATGAAATAAAGAGAGAATGATGAATAAACAACATGAAATGTCACAAACTCACCAAACCCTTGATGTTGAAATTTGAAGATATGCAATGAAGTGCTCCAATGGATGCTTGATAGTGCTTAGAATGCTTGAGAACGATTAAGAGAATGATTGCTTGATTGTTGGATGAATTAGGTCTAAAATGAGAGGAAAAACCCTTTATTTATACTTGATTTTCTAATATTTCTCAAAAATAACACATCACAGGCTGACCTCAAGGGTAAGAGAATAAAATCCCACTAGAAAATTAAAATTATTTTGATTTTTGTTCCCAGTGGGACTAAGTCACCATAGGTGGCAACTTGGTCCCATAGGGAAATTTTACTAGGTGTCAAGAATTAAAGTGCATTTAATAATGTTTAAGGGGAATATTCTAAAAAATACACTTAAGTAGGGCCATAAAGTGTATTAAGGGGTCATTTAAACATAAAAAAGTGTTGAATAAGTGATGACAAGTCTAGAAAAGCGTGAGAGTTTGTTACAACTCTTTACAACACTTTGAAATAAGACTTGGTAAGTAATAAAAAAGGATTATTTAAGTAAATTATAATGAGAGGGTCCTAGAAAAGTGTGAAAGTGGGTTACAACACTTCATAACACTTTTACAAGACATCCTAAAATTATAAATGATTCACAAGGATCCAAGACCTAATGTGAATGTGTTAACCACATTACAACATTAAGTCTAGGAAAAATCAAGCCAAAGTCCATGAGAGAGACTCAAGTGAACGTAAAAATTTCCAACTATACATTTTTTGGCGACATATTAAGCCCCCACTTTAGTGAGAGGATGAACCTACTTCAAACTCACACTAAAGTAGCCCAACATGCACATCAGGAGGGATCCAAATGCACTCATGCTAGTAAGATGGGACAACAATAATCAAGAGGGATGATCAAGCCCCCAAGACCAAGATCCCATGGAAAACTAAACATAAGCACAAACAAACACACATGAGAATGATGAAAAAGAATGAAAGAGAGAGGAGAAAGAAAAGAGTCAGTTCAAGCTTCGATCGTTTTTCTAGCCTGTTGTGGATTAGATCTAGGCTGTTTATTCAAAAAAAGAAAGAATGTATACTCACTCTGAGGCGATGGAACTCATGGCTATCCTCTAGGTGAGAAGGCCAAAAAGGGTGAGAAACATACAGTCATGGCTGGTATACACTCACACACACATGTGGCTATGGGGAAAAGTCATGCCTTAGAATGGGCTTCCCACTCAACCATACCAAAGTTGTACCTCCTGATTACTTTAATAAGGTGCCACAAAGGAAAATGTTGTTTCATGCTTCATGAGACAAGAAAATCCTCGTATGCTTAGAACTCATGAACAAATGAGATGGCACTACAGGCATGCAAGTTGTGTTATGCAAGGTGACCATATAACAAATGCAAAATGCAACATGAAAAATATTTTCAAAGGAGTCTTGCTTAGTTCATGTGAGGTCTATAACTTAGGGAACATTGTGTCTAATGTCTCCAAGAGAGGACCAATCAAAGAATAGAAGATTCATAACTTAGGGGATGCAGTGTGTCGCATCAGGCCACTAAGAGGAATGTAATATGCTAAGATAGATCATGCTCATGAAGGACACTATACCCAATGTCATCCACAAAGTGACAAACGCATCATATGAAGTAACAAGCTTGCACTAAGAAACAAGAAAAAGGAAAAAATAAAAATGAATAATGCCAATGTATGCCCCCACTTTAAACAAATTGCTACACATCGTACTGTGAGCAATTACTTTAAAGTAGCAAATGAAAAATGCAAAAGGAAAGAAGACATGAGAGCCAACTTGGAAAGCCCCTATGCCAAGTCACATTTTTCCGAGTAAGGCTACGTCATGCAAGAGAAGGGAAAAAGAAAAAAAGGGAATTTCCACCAAAAAGAGAAACACTAAACACATAATAGATCTATGGATTTTGGGTCAGTATGTTCTTTGCTGCAATGTTTTGTAAAGAGATCGAAACTGTCATCATTCTCCAAATACATAGAACTGAAAGAATGACACAAAGAGAGTGAAAACAAAGAAAAAGAAAGATCCATTTTGGGTCAACATGGAAGAGAAATAGTATGTCTCGACACTTTGCATCGTCCCCAAAAGGAAAACACAAGAAAAAAGAAAACAAAAAAGGTGAAAGAAAAGGAAAAGGCTTTTGGGTCAACATGAAAGAGACATTTCAGTCTCAATGCCTTGCGTCATCCCCAAAAGGAAAACACAAGAAAAATAAAAGGAAAAGAAAAAGAAAAAGGGGTTACTTTTGGGTCAACATGAAAGAGACATTTCGGTCTCAATGCCTTGCATCATCCCCGAAAGGAAAACACAAGCAAAAGACAAAAGAAAAGGGAAAAGGGGTCCTTTTGGGTCAACATGAAAGATGCATTGTGGTCTCAATGCCTTGCATCATCCCCAAAAGGAAAACACAAGAAAAAGACAAAAGAAAAGGGAAAAGGGGTCCTTTTGGGTCAACATGGAAGAGACATAGGGTATCTCAACGCTTTGCATCATCCCCAAAAGGAAAAGGAAAAGGAAAAAATGATGTATGACATAGAGAAGAATGAAGGTACAAATAGAAGAATGCCACAAAGAGAGGAGAACATCAAACACCACATTATGGGGGAACACAATACGCACATGCACACACAAAAGAAAAGGAAAAAAATAATAAAAAATACTAGTAAGATAGATGAAAGTCAACCGTCAAGCAAGTCATCCACCTCCCAGTCATGTTCATGATGTACCAAGGGTAGGAAACTAGCCAGAGGGACAAGTATAAGTGTCGAACTAGGGGAAGTACCAGGTTCTACACTTGTTATAGGAGATTTGTCATTTAAGCTCATGGAAGAGGAAAACGATGTATTTAGATCTTTTTGCACCTCTTCGTCGATTTTAGTGATCTCATCATCATCATCCAGATTAATTACAATAGGAGGACAAATGATAATGTCTAATGAAGGGTGTATCATGAGTTGTGGTTGTTGTATTGGATCATTTTTTTTGTGATTGGGGAGTACGTTCATCATGCATTGCTTCTATCAAGTGAGGATTTTGGTTTTCTTTATTGTCTTCATGTTGTGACTTAGGAGCAAGGGAACGACGTCGATGTTGATGCTCCCTAGCTCCTCGGTTTCTTTTGGTTTTGTTGTCAAGTTGTGATTGTGAAGGAGTGGGTTGATCAACCATTGGTTGCTTCTCATCCTTGAGGGGAGGAACAAAAGAAACCATGGAAGGTTGTTCATCCACTTTCTCATTTGCTTTATAAACTTGTTTTATATGAGGAGGCAAGACGAGGTTGTTATCATTATCTCTTGGTCGTTTGGATGATGTGGGGGAAGTTTTAGGTGTTGGTTGAGTTTGATGAGTTGGTTCTTGTTCAGGTTGAAGCATTGTTTCATCAAGGATAGGAGTGTCGGAAGTGGATGGGGACGTGTTACGAAGGGACAATTCGACAATTTTCTTTGCTTTAAACTTTTGATAAGAAATGAAAAATAAATCTTTGTGAGGTGTGATAGGTTCCATGGGCTTGGGCCAAAAGGATTCTAAGGAGAAGTTTCCTTTAGAAGACAAAGGGTTAAAGCCACTATGGTGAACAATGAATATGTCATTGTCAAGTGGAAACTTTAAACATTTGTGTATGATTGAAGGGACAACTTTCATTGAGTGAAGCCATGGATGGCCTAGCCTTAAATGAAACTAGTCTGATTGTGAGATGATAGAAAATGTAACATCCACTGTTTTAGGTCCTATCTGTAATGGAAGAATGATCGATCTTATCATAGGGAAAGCAAAACCATTGTGTGTTTTTATCGATACTCTTGGTTTTTCATAATCATCTTGATAAAGATCGTGCAATACCAAAATTCCTCAGTGATCACATTCTCTCCACAGGTGAGATCTATGAGTATCCCATTAGTGGGCTTATCATAAATATGGTTGGCTATGTAAAGAGGACCATCGGGAAGATTTAGAAGGATGTCCTTAGAAGAGAAAGTAATATCAAGAGATTTCTTAAGTTGGCCCTTACGAGGGATAACATCTATCACACCTACCATTTCATTCATAGGATTAATATTAGTGGCATGTGGAATATAATCAGAATGTGCAACATTTGTATGAACATTCATCACATCATTGTTTTGATTTTCACTAGATTTGACGAATGACACATTATGTTTTGGCATTGGATCAGTAATTTTTTTCAAATTTTGATTGGGTGGGGCAACAAACGCATTGCCTTTAGCATTAAAATTTGAAATGGATAGATGACCATAATCAATGAGGTCTTGCACTAGATGTTTAAGACGCTTACACTGTTTTGTGTCATGTCCATTTTGTCTATGATAATGGAAATAAGTGTTGGGTTGAAAGGTTGGGGGTAAAGCCTTAGTGGGCTCAAGTGGTTTAATAGTGGGTAAGGTAATCATCTGTTGCTGCAAAATTTGGGACATTGTGTTATGAAGAGTGTCTAGTAAAGGTGTAAACTATATTTTTGGATCTCCATAACTATAAGGTATTGTGTCTTTAACAGCTGCTACTTGGTTGTTGACGGGTTGAGTTGGTTTTTGAGGAGGGGGATTGAATTGTAAGAATCCTTTGTTTGGTTTTATAAAGGGTTGTGAATTGTGTGGGTTGACATGTTCAGATTTCTCATCTTGGCTAGATGTAGATTTGGCATCGCGACTACTAACTAAATTGTGGTAGTCACAAAGGGTTGTACATAGATGCATGAAAGAGGGAAATTTCATCATGGTCAATTTATCTTGAATTTGACTTTGTAAATTTTCAATGAACATCTTTTGGAGATGCAAATCAAGAACCTTAAGATCAATTTCGGCATAAAGTGACTGATAGCGCGAGATGAAATCAGTTACCTTTTCATCCACATTTTGTTTACATCTCATTATATCATCCAATTTCTTTTTGGGAGTCATGTGGACTTGTAAATGATTTATAAATGCATCAACTAGTTCATTGAATGAACGAATTGAATTGTTTGGTAAAGATGAAAACCACTCTAAGGCAGTGTCTTTTAAAGTCCTAGGAAACAGTTTGGCTAATAGTTTATCGTCAAGGAAAAAGTCACTACATAAGGTTGTGTAAGCATTAACATGATTAGAAGGATCACCTTTTCCTCCATACTTCTCAAATATAGGCATCTCTATTCATTGTGGCATCGGTGTTCGTAGGATTTCCAAAGATAATGGGTTGCTTTAGACATAATAGGTGGGTGGTCCATTTTGGTTTTGGTTGATGGTGGATATTTGTTTTTGCATGGAGGAGATGGTTTGGAAAAGTTATGTTATGAGATGGTCAGTGTAAGTGTTATGAGGTGGAAGGGAAAGTGGTGATGGATTGTATGTAGCGGTAGGGCAAGTGAATGGAATGCTAATAGATGGTATGGTGGAAGAGGAGAGAACATGCGATGCCACATAAGAATTAGGAATGCTAGCAGGAATAGTGGAGGAAGGTATCACATTACTAATAGATTGCATGACTTTTGCAACTTGGGGAGTGGTGTAGGTAGGTATGGATGCTACAGTTGAAGGAGTGGTAGGTCCTCCTTGACTAACCACAATGTTTGTTGATTGAGATGTACTAGATGTGAAATGAGAATGTTTGTTGTATATCTCATAATTTTTTTCATAACATTTAGGCCTTCATCACTTTCAATCAGGTGATGGATGTTTTCTATAGTAGGAATCACAGTGGTTGAAATGTTTTCAAGACACAAGTTATGTTGAAGATGTGTTAAGTCCTCATGAATGTTAATGACTTTGTCTTATGGGATGTGATCATTTTGTGTGTCAACTTGCATGTTATTGGAAGGTAAAGCATTGCTAAAGGTAGGGTCCATGCCTAGTGTGCTAGTTGCAATACTAGGAGTGGAAGTGTTATACGATCCAAGATCCACAACAAGTGTATTATCGTGGGATAACATGAGTCTTGAGCTTCTTCTCACTAAGGTATTAGCAATAGGACACCAAACACTCATGTAAAAGCTTTCTAAATGCGGGTGAATGTAAATGCAATGTAAACTAAGAGAAGCAAAATGCTAATAACTAAAATTCTAGAAACTGTAATGGAAATGCAATATCAGAAAACAAAAATGTAGAAAATACTCAAAAAAATGCCAAAAATTACAGTGCAAAATGTGCAGGACTAAGTCGACCAGTGTGGCGAATTAGTCCCAGTGACATGATTTTTTGAGATTTTTCAAAAAATTTAAATGTAATTTGATGTTTTTCAGATGTGCAGATACAACTACAGTATGAAAATGCAAAATTTTGTTGTTTGTCAATGAAATATGATGCAAAAATGCAAGCTATATATGAGCTTTTCACTAATGCAATTTTTAAACCCTAGGATGCAAATGAAAGAATGCAACACTTAGTGCAATGTTGATGCAAGTTAAACCTAGAATGCAAATGCACTTGAAATTAGAAAGAAAATGTTCAAAATTTGGGTTCACCAAACTATGGACGCCGATTTTGGTATCCAAGGGTTCTCTAACTCTTCTAGGGTTTTTCACCTAAAAGGAGAGAAATGGACCCAAAATGCGTAATGTATACACTCAAAATCAATGCAAGGATGGATGTAATATACCTAAATATGATGTATAAATGCAATAAATTGAAAAAGAAAGATGATTATTAATGCTAAACCTAAGAAATGCAACTTGTTTGAAAACACAGTGATGTATGCAAAAACACCTAAGAATGCAAATAAACAATGATAGAAATAAACAAGGCTAGAGAGGTGCACCTGGAATCTGAAGTTTGATGTAGAGAGGCTCTGGAATCCTATAGATTTGATTGGAAAATCTGACTAGGACACTTGTGCCAAGCTGGGTGACTCAGTCCACTTTTGGAGAAAATATGCCAGAATAGGAATCTGCCAAATGGGTATCCAGAAATGCAGAAACCGGTTTTTAGGCTTGGTAGTGGGACTAATTTTCCATAGATGGAAACTTAGTCCATTTGGGAATCTCAAGAAATTTGGGACAGGATTCTGTAGCTTTCGGTCTGCACTTCCTTTCCTAATAGGTGTCCAATTCAGATTCTGTAGAAAACAGGCTGAAAGAGGTCTCCAAGCTTCAATTAGGGCTTTGTTGACTTTGATGATTTTGATGGATTGAAAAAACCTTTTTAACACTTTCCTCTTTGAAAAATCTACATACAAGACCTGCAAAGAGGGGGAAAAGGGTTAAGGGTTAGAGTATAGGGGTTTTCCTTGGTCAAACCCCAATTTGGTTATCAAACCCTAGATAATGAAATGAAATAAAGAGAGAATAATGAATAAACAACATGCAATGTAACAAACTCACCAAACCCTTGATGTTGAAATCTGAAGATATGCAATGAAGTGCTCCAATGGATGCTTGATAGTGCTTAGAATGCTTGGAATGCTTGAGAATGATTAAGAGATTGATTGCTTGATTGTTGGATGAATTAGGTCTAAAATGAGAGGAAAAACCCCTTTATTTATACTTGATTTTCTAATATTTCCCAAAAAATAACACATCACAGGCTAAACTCAAGGGTAAGAGAATAAAATTCTGCTAGAAAATTAAAATTATTTTGATTTTTGTGCCCAGTGGGACTAAGTCACCCCAAGTGGTGACTTGGTCCCACCAGGGAAATTTTACTAGGTGTCGGGAATTAAAGTGCATTTAATAATGTTTAACAGGAATATTCTAAAAAATACACTTAAGTAGGGCCAAAAAGTGTATTAAGGGGTCATTTAAACATAAGAAATGGTTGAATAAGTGATGACAAGTCTAGAAAAGTGTGAGTTTGTTACAACTCTTTACAACTCTTTGAAATAAGACTTGGTAAGAAATAAAAAGAGGTTATTTAAGTAAATTATAATGAGAAGGTCTAGAAAAGTGTGAAAGTGGGTTACAACACTTCACAACACTTTTACAAGACATCCTAGAATTCTTAATGATTCACAAGGATCCAAGACCTAATGTGAATGTGATGATCACATTACAATATTAAATCTAGGCAAAATCAAGCCAAAGTTCATGAGAGGGACTCAAGTGAGCATAAAAATGTCCAACTATACATTTTTTGGTGAGAAAAGAGATAAGGTCAAGATTAGGGTTAGGGATAAAATTAGGATTAGGGTTAGGGTTTGAGTAAGGATTAGGGTTAGGGTTAGAGATAGGTTAGGATTAGGGTTAAGATTAGAGATAAAATTAGGATTAAGGTTAGGGTTAGGGTTAGGGTTAGGGTTAGGGTTAGAGATAGGGTTAGGATTAGGGTTAGGGTTTTTGTTATAGATAGAAATAAAATTAGGATTAGTGTTAGGGTTTGTGTTAGGATTAGGTTTAGGGTTAGAGATAGTGTAAGAATTAGGGTTAGCATTATGGTTAAAGATATCTAATTAGGATTAGGGTTACAATTAGTGTTAGAAATAGAATTAAGATTAGTGTTGTAGTTAGTGTTAGGATTAGGGTTAGGGTTAGGGTTAGAGATAGAATTAGGATTAGGGTTAAGGTTAGGGTTTTTGTTATGATTGGGTTTAGGGTTAGGGTTTTGGTTAGAGATAGAGTGAAGATTAGGGTTAGGATTTTGGTTAAAGATAGAGTGAAGATAAAATTAGGATTAGGGTTGGGGTTAGCATTACAAATAGGGTTACGATTAGGGTGATGGTTAGAGATAGGGTAAAGATTAGGGTAAAGGTTAGGGTTAGAGATAGAATTAGGTTTAGGGATGAGGTTTTTGTTATGATTAGGTTTAGGGTTTTGGCTAGAGATAGAGTGAAGATTAGGGTTAGGTTACAATTAGAGATAGAATTAGGGTTAGGGTTAGGATTAGTTGGGATTAGGTTAGAGATACGACCAACATTAGGGTTAGGTTTAGGGTTAGAGATAGAATTAGGATTAGGATTGAGGTTTCTGTGAGGGGAGCAATGTCTTTCAAAGTTAGGGCTAGAGTTCAATTAGAGTTAGGGTTATGGCATAATTAGGGTTAGGGTTCAAATAGACTTGAGATGGTTTAATTAGGGTTAAGGTTAGAGTTAGGGCTATGATGGAGTCAAAATTAAATTAATTAGGGTTAGGTTTAGGATTGGGATTAGGGTTAGGGTTAGATATAGAATTAGGATTAGGGTTGTGGTTTGTGTTCATATTAGGGTTAGGGTTAGGGTTAGGGTTAGGCTTAGAGATAGTGTAAGGATTAGGGATAGGGTTAGGCTTAGGTTCCAGGTTCAGGTTCAATTAGGGTTAGGGTTAGGGTTCAATAATATTAATAATTTTCATTTGCAAGATCATGATGGGCCAAAAAGTGGCAATATGATGGGTATTTGTAGGGTATGTGGCTGACGACTTTTTTTTTACCCAAAATTGATGAAACAAAAAGGTTTTTTAAAGGATATTCTTATCTTTCCACCAATAAAAAATATGCTTTACATTGAATTTAATAAATAATTATTATTCCTTTTCTATTTGGATTACGACTAAAACCCTGATTGATAGGTTGATTGAAAAACATCTATAGCTTTCAAACAGTATCACATTTTTTGAATCCAAAACATGCATCACATTCTATGCTTCACATACTATAGGATTAAAAAAAAATGAATTTCATGAAGTTTTGACCAAGTTAAGGTGGTTAGACATACAAGTTTTTATATTTTTTAAAAGTTGTAATAAAAAATTCATAATTAATTATTTACTTGGAAAAAAATTACAAAAAATATGCATCACATCCAGAAATGAGTCCTCTACTTATATCTAAAATATTATAAAAATAACTATCATTTTATCGTGGTTAGGGTGGTTAGACAGGCACCTACTTATATTTTTTCCCTGAAATTTAAGTACTATGCATTGAAATTTCAAATTTTCACCAAATAGATTTTTTATTTTTAAAATAAACCTAGTAGTTTAGAAACTACATTCAATTTTCTATAGATTCTATTCTTACATATTTTAGAAATAATATATATAACTTATTCAAATTTTTATGTCAAGTTGCCTAACTCTGACTTTTCTAAATTTTTTGCCACTTAAGGGCCTGTTTTTTCCATGATGATCCTACACATATCAAGTATCAGATATATATATATATATATATATATATATATATAAAATCTCATTTAATATTGAATATTTAAATATTATTGATAGTTGTGTTATCGTTGTAAACTATCTTATGTATCTTAATATATTAACCTATATATTATACATTGAAAGGTATCATTTTTGAGGTTAATTAGGGTGTGTCACTATAACCCAAACCCTAATTCTAAGCATAATCATAACCATAATGTAAAACCTAAGCCTAACCATTATTTGAACTCTAACATTAACACTAATCCTAATTTTGAACTTAAACCTACCATAACTATTATTCTATCATTCTATCATAATCATAATAATAATCCCAATCCTACCCATTTCCTCACCCTAACCATAATTCTTACCCTAACCCAAACATTAATGTAAACCCTAAACATAATCCTAACCATAGAACAAAATTCTAACCCTAACCATAAACCTAATTCTAACACTTACCTTAACACTAAACCCTAACTGTAACTGTAACCCTAACCATAAGCCTAAACCCTAACCCTAATTATAATCATAAACCTAAATGCTAAACCCTAATCCTAAATGGTTAACCCTAAATCTAGTGCTAACCTTGACCATGATATAAAATTTAACCCTAATGCTAACCCTAACTGTGATATAAATCGTAACCCTAAATTTTAACCTTAATCATAACCCTAATTATATTAATTTATTCAATGTATAACCCTAAACATTAACACTAAACCCTAACGCTAACTATAACCCTAATCATAAGTCTAAACCCTAACCCTCACCATAATCATAATCGTAAACCAAATCCTAACCCTAATGCTAATCTTAACCTTCATCCTAACCTTGACCCTAACCCTAACCCAAACCATAGCCCTGACCAAATATAAATCCTTACCCTACCCCTAATTATAATTCCAATCCAAACCTTAATAGTAATTCTAACCCAACCCTTAACACTAACCAAAGCCTTATTCCTAACCTGAAACCTGTTATAATTATAATCCAAACCCTAACCCTAACCATAATTCTACCATAAACCTAACCTTAACACTAAACCCTAACCCTAATCATAATAATAAATACAAACCAAACCCTAACCATAATGCTAACCCTAACCATGATATAAACCCTAATCCTAAATGCTAACTTTAATCATAACCCTAAATATATTAATTTATTCAATGTGTTCTGCACACAACGACTACTACTAGCAAATATATAACCTATATATAAAATACGCTGAGATGTCTCGAGGTGTTTAATTTTTTCATCATTAAGCTTTAATAAAAATTAAAGTTGAAAAAAATCAATGTCTCGATACATCTCAACATATTTTATATATAGGTTATATATTTTCTAGTTAGAATAAATACGTAAGCACGAGAGTAAAGGGTAAGTTGGAAGACCAAAAATAAATTGAGTCAAAAGATAATTGATGGAAGGGATATTGAAGGGTGCGGATTTGAGGCTATAATCAGAGATCCTCATGGATGGTTGCAAATATTACATGGAGGATGAGTTGCTAGAGAAGGAGCCATCCACATAAAATTCTAGAGTTAATCTTTGGAGATATATTTGTCGAGCCCCTAGTTGTTACATAGACACCAAATGGCAAGAAAGCCCACTTTTAAATAGTGAATGATTCAGTTGAGTCTACACTTGATTATGAGGACATTGAAGAAGAAATTGAGAAGTCAACACAATATTGAGTGAAATTGCTAGGGAGACATCAGATCAAGTATCGACAGTTGCATGCAGGAAGAAGGTGAAACAACCTACTCATGAGAAAATGAAGCCTTATGGTTATCAATGTTGATGATGACTTTGTTTGTGAAAAGTTTCTAGTTTAGATTGTGTCAAATTTTTTTGCATCAATGTTTTGGATCACACTTCATGATCTATCATCAAGATGTAGAAAGAATATGATGTCAAAAGGATGCTTGGAGATGGCTCTAGTAATAGCATCATGAGACAAAATTATACTCAGATAATAGTTGTGAAAATTTAAAACTAGATTCTCTATCACAAATTTAGGCCTCTGCAATTGTATATAGAAGATAGAACGGGCTCTTAGAAATAATCATCTAATGCCACCTATGGGAATAGGTTGGCATCCATTGGATGAAGAAAATATGTCAACAACAATGCCACAAACATTAACAAAAAGTATATGTAAATCACAATTGACCATAAAAGAAATCCCAAGAAGGCCTCAGACGTTGTAAAACACAAAATATGAGCTTCTACGGACTATTATTCCCAAATGTTAGAGTAGAGGCTTGTTTGAGGGCTCCACAACAATAACAATTTCCATAAGGCACACAGTTCTTCAGTGGTTATAGTTTACTCTGTAGATCATGTTCTAAAAGAAAGGTTATTTTTCATGTAATTTATATGCCCACTGTAATGTGTTAGAGGTGGCATTGTTACTGAGAATACCATCAAAAATGATATCACAACTATTGCTTGGCTCTAAGCTCATGCTTATGCTAAAAATAATTATCATAAGGATTAGAGGAAGACTCACAATCAAATATCCCTCTTCAAAATTTTCGGTTGATGTGCAAGTCACTTTGGGGACACAAAGGAGGCCTGGAAGAAGTCCTCACCATTTTTTGGCTAAATGGTTACTACTGCTAAAGGCTAGGGCTTTAAACCCTCACAACCACCAATGGAAAATTATTGCACAAATATTACTCTGCTTTTTTGGAGAGCCTCAAAAATAGAGGAGTATATTCATATATGGAAAACAATGGTGGTGGTAAACCTTGACTAGATAAAAATTCTCAACCACAAACTAGATGAAACTTGCAAAATTGAACAAAAATGACAAAATGGGTTGGAGGCCATTCAACCCACTACAATTTTTTTTTCCTTTTCTACAAAAATTAGTATAGTATGGATCATAGGCATAGTTTTTGTACAATAAGGGTAAGTTACAATTTTTTTGGCAAAATTTCAAAGTTGTTAATTTTGATGAAATGAAAGGAATTTCTTCATTTTTTGGGCCTTTTGAAATCAATGGCAATGCCTGTTTGGCTCCACAATGCTTTGATGATAGGGATAAGTGTTGGAATCAATTTTATGTGGGAAGAGATGTGCAATCATGGCTCTAATACCATGTTGGATAAGACAATGGTTGAAAGCAAAATCCAATGATATCTTCCACTAGTGAACAAATGAGCACAAAAGCATGCCTATCAATAATATGAAGAGTATCTCAATATGTATAATAAGAGCCTTGAATTTATACGAAAGGTAGAGGAATTAGGAAGGTAGGACTAAATGAATAATTTCCCCTCCAAATGTGAAACACACATATGCTCATATGACAAGTGTTTAGAGTAAGAGTAAAGCGTGCATAAAATAGGTGTCTCAACCATATGAAGTGAGACAAAAAGGTAAATGTCCCTAAGTGGAGACTTAATTAGTGTGAATAGGTTAGCCTAGAAAGGATCAATAGCTAACTAGATATGAAATGACCTTTTTTACAATAATAGATGGGTGAAATCCTTTGTTCAAACAATAAGGGTTTGAAGAAAACTATGCTTAAAGATGGGGATTTTGAGAAAAAGTTACATGAAGAATGCAATGGAAAGAGGGATTATAGAATAGGGAATTAGGATGCCACTCAAATGCATGTCTGCTTGGTATGCTATCATTATGTTCTCCATAGGTCCAATATTGGTGGTTTAGGGAATGAGATGTAAGGATGCCAAGATGGGAGGGGATGCAAAGGTCCATGGGGATCATATAGATATATTAGGATTTGAAGATCCTTGATGTTGAAGGGAGTAGGGATCAATATTCAAAGATAAATAATACATGAGGGGTTAGGGATTAGAATTAGGAGATACCTGATGCAAAGGAAGTGGAAATTAGGTGTTGGTGATATAGATTGCATAGGAAAGAAAATGTGAATGGGGAGGTGAAAGTCCATGGGCCCACAAATAAAAGGGGAGAAGGATGCCAAGGATTTTAATTTTTGAATCTTGATACCAATAGGGATTAAGGATTGGAGAATAAGGGAAGGGGTACAAAGGTAAATAAAATATTAAAAAAGCACAAAAGGAAAAGGATCAAGAAAGTAGATCATGGTGAATGAAGGAAAGGAATGACAATATAAAATAGTTTAAAATACAACCCAACACTAGAAAGTGATTTAGACACTTCCAAACATAAATAAATAAAAATGGGGTCGTTAAAATTATAACCTTCTCAAAATTCATTTCCCTTGGGAAACTATAGATTTAAATATTGTAAATTTCTTGATTCTTTCCAAGTGGTATCCACTATAGGTAGGTTATTCTAATGAACTAGATACTTAATGATGACACTATTTCTTAGCTTCTTCACCCTTATGAAATTAATGAAATTTGGTACCCATATAAAAGGAACTCTCTCGTTTGTGAACCTTAAATAAATGAAAGGTAGTGTATCATAAACATATAGACACTGATGACATCTACTAATATATGAAATGCACTCTTCTCTTTGTTAAACCTTGAATCAATAAAATTTAGTACATCATATAAACATATAGTGCTAATAGTGGAGGAATACCGATGAGCATATGATGGGTGGAATTATGAAACTATTATTTCAAGAGAAACCATTTGATCCATGCTTCCTATCGATATGTTTCATAGTCTCTCAATTCTCCCTTCATCTACATATTCACTAACTTTTCTTGTCCACTAATGTGGGTGTTGTAACATTGAAAATTTCATACCTTGCAATTTCATACTATGTTTTGTGATTTCTTTGGTGTCCATTCCCTTAGTATCTATCTAGACATTCTATCCCTTGCATTATCCTTTATCCTTTTAAAGGTACTCAATTCTTGTTTTTATGCTCTTTTTATCATTTTTTATGTTAGCTTTTTTGTTACCCTTGTTCTTTTCTAGTCTCTCATTATTTTTGAGCCAAACTTGTTTGGACACTAGCATGATGTGTGGAAATTTGTGTGATGTGCTATTTTCTTGTGATAGTTTATTGTTTGGTGGTTGTTTCAAAGAATTCTTCCATGTGTAAACTAGCTAGGTTAGCAGAATCCACTCAAGACAAATCCAAATAGCTCGTCAACCTCTTCTATCCCCCCTTTCTATTTTTGAAACATTTTTTTCACTTTGGACATGTTGTTAGCTATTTATTGCAACTCTCTTGCACTCTCAAGAATTACCAACAATCTTTAGAACTCTCTACAACATTCTCCTTCAAGCTCTCTTGTCCTATTTGGCTACCTTAAGCACTTGTAGGTGATACTATTTTACTATTAGTTATTTTCATTATTATTATAACATTAATTTCTTTTTATTTCCATAAGTAAATTGGGATTCTCACATCCCTTCCATTTCTACTAATTCTAGTATCACTATTACACTTGCACAAGCTTTAACCATTCCCTAATATATTTGAAATAGGAGAATTCACACACTATTTTCTATCTATCTATCTTGGCTACTATGGAGGTCAAAAGACCAATACAAGGATTTGATTGAGGTAAATTCCCACACAACCCAATCATTTTTCTTGTTCCTCATAGCTACAAGTTGCATGGAGGAAGAAATTATTCAATCTATGGAGGATTAGGTGATATATTCTTCTTCTTTATTTCCTTTTCATTATAATCAATTTATTTTAATAGAATAATATTTAGATTTGATATTATATTCTTCCAATTGTTAATATAATTTCATTGTACTTGCAAATTTTCTTTTTCTATGTGTGCAAGTCAAGTTTTTCTAGATAAAACGTCTTTATTCTTTGGTTGCATGACACAACACAACATGAAGATGTCCATGTGACACGTGTTGTCCTAGGTAGTGGTTTTCTCCATCTATAATTAGGTTCCTCACATCTTCCTCTTTTTGATTTTGTAATATTTTTTTTTTAAATAATCCTCCACTTTCTATTATTAGCGTTTTATCATTTTTTCTTTCCTCTATAATAAAATAAAACTATTTATTTATTTTATTTAATCATTCCTAGGATTGTAAAGTTATTATGTTAAGCAATATTAAACTAGTGCAATATTAATGTAAATTTATGGAAAATCATTTGGCTAATACCTCTTAGTTAAATCACAAATTTTCCTTTTTTACAAGTGTGATAACTAGTATTGGAAGTGAGTTTTGCACTAGTCAAGTAAAGAAAATCTTGCTAGGAAGAGTTAAGAGATTTAATACCCCTCTCACTCATAATGATTTTAGGAAAACTGTGTGGCCTAAAATCCTTGAAAAATAAATATTCCACCTCAAGAAGATAGTTTGAGATGACATCCATGGACATGCTTTTCTATTCTTGATCATGAATAGGCAATGGTTGTAGTAATACCTAAAGGAAAGACATGCTTCACTTTATTTTATTGGTAGGTGGGGTAATCCCTAATTTTCTTGAGATCATCCTCCATAAACCTTTATACAGGAATATCTCTCTTATTAGCCTACAAGTCTTGTAAGTTCTATATTGTCCCACTATGAGTGCATCATGAAAAATTTCAAAATATTCTAATTCCATCTTAGACTTACACATTAAAAATATTGTAGCCTTAAATAAAATGAGACCATTTACTATCACATACTTATCATACTTCACATTTCTATTTAAGATGTTAGTTGTAAATGTATTCTTAAAATATTATGCCATGATAGAAACCATCCAATAGGTAGAAATGGCATAAATAAATTAGAGAGTAGGCATCCTAGAAAGAGCATCAACAATTGATTCAAAATCATAGACTTAGACCTTACTCACCCATTTTTTTGTTATTCATACTAATCATGCTAGTGAAGAGAGAAATTTTAACTGTTATGGTTTATCTTGATAATACATTTAGCACAATATAAAGGTTGTGTGAATGGTACAAAAGCATGCATGATACCAAGAATCCCCTTGTCATAAATAGAGAAATCCATTTCTAAGTATTTCAACTCTAGATGTTTTCCATTTCTGGGCGTGTTCCTTTTGCATTATAACAACTCCAATTCCCTCTCTTGAAATATCATATTATACAAAAAAAGGTTGTGAGAAATATGTAATAGCACAATTATAAGATAATTTGACTTATTTACATCCATAAGCTTATTATCAAATTCTTGTATTTTATCTATCCATGAAAATGATCCTTTCTTGATGCAAAGGAATATACCAAAAACACCAATTATCTAGGGTACTCAAGAACCGAACTCAACTGAGAAGATCAAATTGAAAAAATCACCAAAATCCACTATACATTTCACCATAATTCATTGAATTCTCTCTAAACTACAAGGCTGCCAATAAGCCAACTCAACACATCAGAACCACACTTTTATAAGAATTTTAAACACCTCAGCCATCATCATTTGAAAAGAAACAAATCAAATATCTTATTAGAAAACTTTGGAATAATCCATCATGCACCAAATTTACTCTTCAATTCAGCTTATTTCCACAAGGAAAAATAACCACAAAACAACTACTCAAGCTACAAACCTTTATCCAGACCCCCAAGACACAATAAACATCCAAATTTTGATTGAAACAAAACAAATACACATTCACAAACCCCTGCTCCATCCAACTCTGTAATTCTTGCAGTCAAATCACCCTTTGCACATAGGGTTAGCCTTACCCAAAACATCAGAGTTGTCAAATTTGCCTACTAAACTTTATTCCAAACATTGATTCTACATCAACATCATTGTTTTAACACAAACCAATCACTATTATCTTTGTTTTCTCATATTTGCACTTTATAGCAATCAAACACCATCTACACCTTTTGGACCATATTGCTCAAAACAACAAACTTACAAGTTTATTTTCCAAACCTTTTCCCAAACACTTGGAAACCTTTAACATGATGGTTTAAGCAAGTTTCTACACAAAATATTTCACTTAAGTCTTTGTTTTCACAGGCTTCCACTTTCTATGAAATCAAAACACTATTTGTCAATTAGGTCTCCATACCCTAAATCGAGTGAAACTCACAAATACAATTTGATTTCCAAGAACCAAATACACATTCAATGGCCCATTGTTGCTAATTAAAACATATCACAAATTTAGTTACTGTTGTTTCAGTAGATATAATAGATCAATAGATTGTCCCACAGAGTTAAGGCCCAATTAGGCCTGATTTATGAAGCAAATACCCTTAAAATAACTCCAATTCATCAAAGAACCACAAAAAGTCTTTATTCATGCCATATAATCACCAAAAAAACCATTGGAATCAAGAAAAATATTCATTATTGCATCATATTATAAAACCCTTGATTCTAGGCTTTAATAACACAAAAAGTGAAGGTTTATTGGAATTGTTCACTGCAAACCTTCAGTCGCCTTATAATTTCCTTAAACACATTTTTTTTGGTCTACACATGCAAATTACACCATTCACCAACCTTTCCCAATGTCTTTCCTTCATTTCATCACTTGTAGACACCATTTTTGCTTGAAAGACACATAATTTCTGTGAGGGCAACAAACTTGGCTCTGTATTTTTCACTTCCTGCAACAACACACGTACACACACAACAAAAAAAATCTAAGCACACTTCCTAATATCCCATTCCACTGATCTATTACACCTACATCGATGGAATGGTAGGTTAGATCTTTAAAAGACTCTCAAACCCTTGTTGAGGGTTTCTAGCAGAATTTTGTATTTAGTCTCTAAATAAACTTAAAATGAAAACCCTTCAAACTAACTTTGAGTGAATTCCAAAACACTGTCCTTCCTAAGACAATGAAAATCAAGGCCTTGTATGATTGTGTAGGCCGTACAAGTTTAGAAACTGGAAAGTAAAACTCAAAAAATTGTAGAACAGTGTTGTTTTATTTCAAAATTTGTTTCCAAAATTAAAAAGTGCTTTTCTCGCTCACCCCCACAATGCTTTTATAGATATTTCCCAATCCATAACTGACTTTACAACTTCCTCTACCGACCTATCTCTTCATTTTTCCCTCAAAGACTCTTCACCTTCTAATTTTTGCTTTTTTGCATATTTTAAATTTTTACATCTTTTTGCATCTTTTTGATATTTTTACAAACTTTCATTTTTTGACCTCCTAGACACCTATAAAGATTGAATTACAATGGAATGGGCCCTCACATGGCCATTTACAATGCTTTATATCTAAAAATTCAAATTTTACAAAAATGTTTGATGGAGACATAAAAACATAAGGTGCTCCTGCAACATACAACCAACCAACAAAAACTTTCCAAGTCCCTTGGAAACATGTTCATTCAATTTTGCTTGTACCTGCAAAACAACTTCAAATCTGCCTTGGACGACTTCCTCTCTCTTTCTCTTCTCTTGTCTTTGTCTTTTCTTTCAACTCTATCTTAATCTCTGTCTCTTCTTGTCTTCACTTGCCTTTTCTTTTCCTTTTGCCTTTCTAATTCTCTATTTATCAAGTTCACAATCTTTCTTTTCTTTCAAAAGGACACAGGACCACCCTTTCACAACACTCATCTTTCCTCTAACTCTTTCTCAACCAAAGGACACAAGACTGTCCTTGCAAACTTTCCTCTTTCTTTCACAATTAATTCTTAACCTTCTCTAACCAACTTGTCTTCATCTTTTCATCTTCTCTTCTACTCCCATTAGTGGAGTACTCTTCAAGTTGCAAACTCAAGTTCTTCAAACAGGTATCCATCTTCTTCATTGCTCCACCACACAACTAAACCATCCATCTTACCCAACAATAGATCCCTCACTCTCTTTCCTTTGCACCTTCTACCTAGCTTAATCTCCATTGGAGGATGGTGATCACATACCTCAACTTGTCTATCAACACACAACTTCTTAGAAGCCTTCTCTCTTTGCAGCTTAGATGGATCAAGCACTTGCAACCAAACTCAACAACTCAAACCAACTATCAGCAAACCAACTATCAGAATCAACTAGCTCTAATACCATTTGATGCAAGGGAATATACCAAAAACACAAATTATCTAGGGTACTCAAGACCCAAACTCAACTGAGAAGATCAAATTGAACAAATCACCAAAATCCACTATACATTTCACCATAATTCATCAAATTCTCTTTGAACTACAAGGCTGCCAATAAACCATCTCAACACATTAGAACCACACACTTTGATCATAATTCTAAACACCTCATCCATCACCATTTGAATAGAAACAAATCAAATCTCTTATTAGAAAACTTTGGAATAATCCATCATGCACCAAATTTACTCTTCAATTCAGCTTATTTCCAGAAGGCAAAAGAACCACAAAACAACTACTCAGGCTACAAACCTTTATCCAGACCCCCAAGACACTGTATACATCTAGATTTTGATTAAAACAAAACAAATACACATTCACAAACCCCTACTCCATCAGACTCTATAATTCTTGCAGTCAAATCACCCTTTGCACATAGGGTTAGCCTTACCCAAAACATCAGATTTGTCAAAATTGCCTACTAAACTTTACTCCAAACATTGATTCTACATCAACATCATTGTTTTAACACAAACCAGTCACTATTATCTCTGTTTTCTCATATTTGTACTTTATAGCAATCAAACACCATCAACACCTTTTGGACCATATTGCGCAAAACAACAAATTTACAAGTTTCTTTTCCAAACCTTTTCCCAAAAACTTGGACACCTTTAACATGATGGTTTAAGTAGGTTTCTACACAAAATCTTTCACTTAAGTCTCTGTTTTCATAGGCTTCCACTTTCTATGAAATCAAAACACTATTTGTCAATTAGGTCTCCATACCCTAAATCGAGTGAAACTCACAAATCCAATTTGATTTCCAAGAAACAAATACAAGTTCAATGGCCCATTGTTGCTAATTAAAACATATCACAAATTCAGTTACTACTGTTTCAAAAGATATAATAGATCAATAGATTGTCCCACGGAGTTAAGGCCCAATTAGGCATTATTTATGAAGCAAATACACTTAAAATAACTCCAATTCATCAAAGAACCACAAACAGTCTTTATTCATGCCATATAATCACCAAAAAAACCATTGGACTCAAGAAAACTATTCATTATTGCATTGTATTATAAAACCATTGATTCTAGGCTTTAATAACACAAAAAGTGAAGGTTTATTGGAATTGTTCACTCCAAACCTTTTGCCACCTTGTAATTTCTCTAAACACATTTTTTTTGTTTTTCACATGCAAATTACACCATTCACCAACCTTTCCCAATGTCTTTCCTTCATTTCATCACTTGTAGGACCCATTTTTGCTTGAAAGACAATTTTTTTGTGAGGGAAAAAAACTTGGCTTTGTATTTTTCACTTCCTGCAACAACACACGTACAAACTCAACAAAAAAAATCTAAACACACTTCCTAATATCCCATTCCACTGATCTATTACACCTACATCGGTGGAATGGTAGGTTAGATCTTTAAAAGACTCTCAAACCCTTGTTGAGGGTTTCTAGCAAAATTTTGTATTTAGTCTCTAAATAAAATTAAAGCTCAATGCAAACCCTTCAAACTAACTTTGAGTGAATGAAAAAACACTATCCTTCCTAAGACAATGAAAATCAAGGCCTTGTATGATTGTGCATGTTGTACAAGTTTAGAAACAAGAAAGTAAAACTCAAAAAATTGTAGAATAGTGATGTTTTATTTCAAAAAAAAATTCAAAAATTAAAAAGTTCTTTTCTTGCTCACCCCCACAATGCTTTTATAGATGTTTCCCAATCCATAACTGACTTTACAACTTCCTCTACCGACCTATCTCTTCATTTTTCCCTTAAAGACTCTTCACCTTCTGATTTTTGCTTTTTTGCATCTTTTACATTTTAACATATTTTTGCATCTTTTTGATATTTTTACAAACTTTCATTTTTTGACCTCCTAGACACCTATAAAGATTGAATTACAATGGAATGGGCCCTCACATGGCCATTTACAATGCTTTACATATGAAAATTCAAATTTTACAAAAACAATTGATGGAGACATAAAAGCATAAGGTGCTCCTGGACTATTTCTTCCTCAGGTTGGTTGAGGCTACCAACTATAAAAGTACCTTAACAAACATCTTATAGTAGATGCACAGACTAAAGAGTCTTCTCAACTATGTTGGTGTGGTAGGGATGGCTAATTCAGAGAGGTTTGGGTCATTTTTTAACCTACTCAATTCATTATAGATTTTGAAGTGGCTAGTACATTAGTCAAACCAAATGGTATGAACAAGAGCTTAACACACCTAACACAACATCTAACTACTATCTTGTGCACATCCTCTTCCTTTGATCTCAAATTAGTATCTAAGTAGTAAAGTAACCTTATAACTCATAAATGAACTCATCCATCCTAGGAATGGTGTATATGTTTGTATTTTGGTGCAATTCTCTATAGTTGTTGCACATTCCCAGAGTGCCATCTTTATCCTTCTCAAGGACTATAGATGGAGAAAATGAGAGAAATATTATGGCCCAATTTAAGAAAATCCTTAATAGCCATGTCATTTATGAATGTCCTCAAGTGGTGGTAAGGAGTATGTATGTCTTCATTAGATAAAAAATCCCACTCTATAGCATGTTGGAACCATCTATATGGTAGCAATTCTAGAAGCTTGTTATTGACCGCCACACCATACCAATTCAAAATATTTTGAATATCAAAATGATTACTATGTTTCTTACTAGATGATTAAATGGCATGCATTATCTCCATCACTAAGAAACTTTCTACCCCACCAACTTGACACTTGAAATAAGTCATCTTATTTGTGACTACACGTAGTGATCCATCAAGGATACTTCTAAGAATGACATATTTTTCTTTAGATTTAAATTTTAGCTCCATGGAATTATGATTATGTGAAAATCACCAATATAATGTATCCCTTGCACACCATAACCATGTTAGTTTTCACAACATAGGATTTATCACATACCTTATTCTCACCTTTGGTTATATTGAGTTGTCTATTAATCCAAGTGCATGTAATGAGTTATCTATCAATAACAATGATCTATTAAACCCATTATTTTTTTAATCCTTTCAGTGTCTCTCAATATATTGTTTATGAAGTTATTTAGTTATAGCACCAAGATCCCACACAATATTTCATGAGAAACCTTAGACTTGAGAGAAAGCATTGGCCTATGCCATTTTATACCAAAAGCACACCCTTCCTATTTTTATCACCACTATAACTATATAATGAAATGGGTGATATTGAAGAAATAACTCTTTACTACTATTATCCTCATTTTCTAGAGCTGTAATCAAAAGGGAAATCAAGGTTTTTACCTTTTATTTCTTATATTTGACATTCTTGAGAGATGTGCCAATAATTTTATAATTCTCAAAATGAAGATTATTAATGAAACAAGAACTAAATAAAGTATCCTTCACATGTTCATGCATATTAACAGGGTTATCGTGTAGATAATTGTCACATGGTAATGGTTGCATCTTTCCAATGCTCGACATCTTAATAGGTATTTCTATGAAATTATTTGAAACCATTAGAATAGCCTCTTCAATTATAATATCTTCAAGAACCAATATGGATTAATTTTTCTCTTTTGGATCTTGTTGAACCTTTGGTTCCCTTAATTTCTCCTTTTGTAAGAATATTTTCTCTTACTCATTCTCAAAGATTACTTTCATGGATTGTTGGCTTTGGCTCTCATCTTTCTTGGGTGTTTCCATGATAGTGTGTCCCAATTTTTTACCTAAGTGGTAGGCTCAAAATTATTTTTTTAGTATTTTTCTATTGAGAAACAAGGTGAGAACTATTGCAATAAAATATTCTTCCAAATATATGTAAATATAAAATTAATTTATCAATATTGGATTACCATATAAGACTATCAAGAAGAATAAATCAATAATAACAATCACATTAGGAAACTAGAGTAGCATATGATTTACATAGAGAAACCATTAGAGAAAGAAAACAAGTATTTATTAATATTCAATTTACATGATACAATATCTACATACTGCACTTTGCACTTTGACAATATTCTAGCAACACTCGTGTACTTTTAAAACATGATATCAAATCACTATCTCATGTGTCCAATATATAGGAAGAGAGAGGCCAAACCAATAAATGGTTTTACCAAAATAATGAATATTAAAACCATGGTATCATTAAAAAACCTAATTCCCACCTTGGAGAGAAACTTTTGAGATTAGTAAATTCAATCAATGACTTCACATGGACATCACATTGGCTCAAGAATTGAGCCCTAAGTAGAAAATGCAACTACAAAGACATTTTTGAGCCATAACTACTTGACATATTACATCCTCAATTATAACACTAAATTATGAAGAAGCTAACTCATAGGGTCCCATCTATTATGAAGAGATTCTTCGCTCCTAAATCCTAGCATCTAGAATTAGGAAATGACATTTAGTGAGTTTAAAGTTAAACATAACCACCACCGTGGTGCTTCACCTCCCTTGTGAATGCATATGACAACTAATTCCAATATTTTAGGAGATTCTAAATTATAAATTATTTATCCAATTACGCCCTAGGCATGCATGTATGTCTTCCAAGATTGTTGGAGACACATAAAATGCATATAGGATTTGTAAGCTTAATGAAACCTTAATTCTAGTGCTTTTAATTTATGTCAATTATAGAGAATAAATGGTTAATAATTTAAAGATGATGTAGACTAATTAGTTGTAAAATTTTCTATGTATATTCAAGTTGTAATTTTTTATTTTTTTTAAAGAAATATTTCTATTATTTTTACTTTTATTTTTTAATATTTTATATTATTTGTATTGAGTGACATTATTCCATATCACATAAATTTCACTAAAAATAAATACCTTCCACAATTTCTTGGAATTAAAGTATTAAATCCAATGTCTAGTGCATAAATATTTTTTGATAAATTTTTGTTGAATATTTTATTTATTATTATTATTGAATTAGTACTAGCAAAAATTTCATATCTCTATTATTCTATAAAAAAATTTCTTTTAGCATATTTATTAAAATTAGTTTCTTTTTCATTGAAACAAAGATAGTTATGTCTAGAGCATAGTGCATTTTTTGGGACTTTTCTAACAATATTTGATATTTTCTAGTGTCTTGAATGGAGGTCATTATTTTTGTAAATGGACTTACATTCATTATAAAATTAAAAAAATATATAGCATTAAAGAAAAAATAATACATATTATTACTTTTAGAAAGAGAATACTAAGGGCTAATTACTTACAAAATTAGATTTCTAAATGACTTCATTTGATCTCCCAAAAGGTGAAGCAAAATTGATTTTTTATCAACATTTTGATAAGTGTGAAGGAGACTTTGTCGAAGGTTTGATTTGAGCTTGGGGGTTCTATCTAAGGGGTTTTATCTATCTCCCTTCAATCAACACCCCTTAGATGGAACCACTTTAGGATTTTTTTTTCTAAAAAATATGTGATTCTAGGAAAATAGGATGTCCCACAAGTGGGACACACTATTGTGGGATCAATATCTAGATATTTTTTTTATAGGAACATGGGTTTAATAGGATTTTTCTCCTACTTCTTAATGAATTCTTTTATAAAATATATATAAACTTGAAACTTTTTTACTGTATGCTATTCTTGTCCAGAGTTATCAACTTCTTATCTCCTTTTTGTGATTTTGTAGTTGAACCTTAAATTTTCTTACTAGTCCGAGCTATAATTCTTGCTTTCTTTTATTGTCAAATTGGCCTCTTTTGTTCTTACACCTCTTTATACAATATTTCTAGTTCTTATCAAAAGGTAGTGCCACTTTGAAGGCATCAAACTACCTTTGATACTCCTCAAATACTTTTTTCAGTCTCCTCTTCCTATGACGTTTTGGTTAGAACTAAAATATTCCTACTACTTTGAAATTGTCATTTTTGCAACCCTTGTACAATAGCTCACTTTTCTTCTTACAATAAGATTATCTCTTTTATATTTGCAACATTGTATCTAAAAATAATTTTCATTGTTTCATGTTATTAGAGATCTAAATAATTCTCCCATTATTCATTAAATTATTAATGTGAATCAACAATTTACCTGACATGCTAGCAAGATCAAAACTCTAATACCATTGTAAAGAACCTTATCTAAAATATTCATATCAAATACTCATTTTAAATACCCACCAATATATTTTGCAATAGATTATATAAATAGTAAAAACATAAAATACATAATAGGTTTACACATGTAATATTCGTTGGAAATAAATGTTGAACATTCAAATACTTTTTTTCTACAAATGATTAGAAATTTTTTCTTCTACAACAATTGAAAATAAAATTTAAATACCTAAATGTTGAAATCTTTCAAAATTCTAAAATTATTGGACTTGAAGTGTAGACACAACCTTTATATGAAGTTACTCATGGGAATCTAAATGTTTTTTATCCACATAACTCTAGGAACCAATGGGGTTTTCCCATTGATCTCTAAAACCTAAGGGCTTTCATCCTTAGATCTAATAGTTGAACATAAATTCTTGAACTAGGTTATCATTTGTTGATGAATTCACCAAAGATGATCCAAACTGATGAAGTTGTCCACCTTATGTATAGATGTTGAAGTCCTAGTGTGGGAAAATGCATGCTAATAGGGGATTGAAATTTTCTTGCCAATTTATCACATTAAAATTGAGCCCCATTAGTGTTTTTCCTTGGTTATCCATGATGATAAGTGAAACCTTTTGTTCAAATGTCAAGAGTCTAGGGAAAATCATGCTTAATCCATGGAAATACATACCTAAAGGATGCAATGGAAAGAGGGATTGGGGAATCAAGAATCAAGATGCTACTTAGATGTGTTTCCTTTTGGTGTGTCAACATTATGTTCTTTGAAGGTTCAAGTTTGGGATTTAGGGAATGCCATGTAAGGATGCCAAGATGTAAGGCAATAAAAAGTTACATAGGCCCAAATGGGTAGAGTGATAATACAAAAGGGATTGGGCTTTGAAGATACCCAATATTGGAGGGAGTGAGGATTATGCTTTAGAGATACTCAATGTAGGAGGGATTAGGGATTACAATTGGGAGATACCTAATGGTGGAGGGAGAAAGGATTGATATTTGGTGATATTGAGAGCATAGGGAAATAAAGGTGAATGGGGAGGTGAAGATCTATGGGTCCACAAATGACAAGGGAGTGGGAGGATAGGGATCATGGTTTTGACATATTAAATGTCAAGGTTGGGGTAGAGGATTGAGGAACCAAATAAAATGGTACTAAAGTATAAAGGAAATCTAAAAAATCTACAAAAGGAAAAGGATTAGGAAAGAAAGGGTGTGAGGAATGAAGGGAAGTCCTGAAATTATGAGAAATTTTAAAATCCCACCCAAGGATGAAAGTGAATTAGACAATTCTAAACTTAATTAAACAAATGAAAAGGAGGAATTACATAAGGAAACTCTAGTAGTAGAAACAAAATACAAAACCAAAATGGGTTATAGGATACATGTTCAATTCAAACCACGACTAGGCATAAATATTTTAAGGTTTGTGTCACGAGAAAACAAAAAGAAATAAGAGAGGAAATATATCTTATCTACATATGGGGTCAAATGGATAAAAGGTAAAATGTTCAAGCCTTAAGGGTAGAAATCAAACACATCTTGATTATTTTTATTTTAATATTATATTTAAAAAAAAATGGGGTGAAAAATATTTATTCAAGAAAGAGCCAACAAGTACAATAAGAGGTCGAAATGGCCAAAGTCAACAGAAAACAACCAAAGCAAAACCAACCAGCCAGAGCACAGAGCCCCAAAGCAAAACCAACTAGCCAGAACACACAGCTATACCTTCTGATCCTCATCCAAGAGTCTAGACAAAGAGTTACTTTTATCCAAATCCAATTGTCTCCAATCATCCACATTCCAAACCCCGGACCTTTAGAAGCCCATTTAGCAAGGCAATCGACAACCCTGTTCCATTCCCTGGGAATATGAATAAATGAGATGTGTTCAAATTTTGAAGCAAGATGAAGGATTTGCTTCACAATTAGAACCAATCTCCATGCCAAGCCTTAAAAATCTTTCTTATTAAGAAGAGAGACCAAAATCATAGAATTAGTCTCACAAATCACATTCCTCCACCCACACTCTACAACTCACTCAAGAGCCTTAAGAAAAGTGCAAGCCTCCATCTGGTTATTAGACTCCACACCCATGTGTATGGAGAAGAGGAACTATACATTTCCCCTACTATCATGACCCACACCACCTATGCCAACAACTCTATGATTGCCTCAAGCAAAGCCATCAGTGTTAATTTTGAGAAACCCATCAGGAGGTGAACACCACTGCCCCACTCTATTCACTTTCTTAGAAGGAATTGAATTGCTCTTCCTAATCCCCTGGTGACCAAGAAGGGAAGAAAGCTCAAGACTAGAAGCAAACTGCTTGTCTGAAGATGACATAAGCTCACCCAAATCAAATTTAGCTAATATCGTTTCCTTCAAAATACTTTGCACCTTGTGCCAAACCTACACAACCATTTGACGACAATCATTGAAAATACGATGATTCCTCTCCAACCAAATCTACCAGATAATAATAGAAGGTCCCAACTCCCAAGCAGCCACTAAGTAAGAAGCTGAAACTGGAGGATGTCCTAAATTCTCCGAGAAATCTTGCAAGGCTAAGGCAAACCTAAAAGGTTTTTTCCAAATCTTCCACCACAGTCTCTAGATTTCCATCGCATAAGAGCACTGGAAAAATAGATGAAAAGTAATTTCTTCACTACATCCACATAAAAAACACAAAGAGGGCCCACAAAAGTCATGTTTCCTAATATTCTCCTAGGTAAGGCATTTTCTATGGCTTAGAATCCATAAGAACATATTGCATTTGGGCCACCCAACCTTATTCCATATGTGTTTCCACCAAGGATAAACTCTCACCTCAACATGTTGAGATACCAGTGCAACATATCCTTGGGCAACAGAGTGGATACCCTTAGGTTCATGCCCCAAGCTAGAAAATCCATTTCCTCTGAAGAACAAAAAGGCCTCTCAGCCAAAATAAAATCCAAAATACTTCTCTCCACCTGGGAGCCACCCTTCGACCATAGATAAATACTAGTATCTCCCAAAAATGAAGATGATTTGAAACTACTCACCCTAGACCATCCAACAACCACAAAAGCCTCACTTAAAGCATGAAGATGAGGAAAAGAAGTAAGAATTGGAGGATGCTCGTCCCAAGAATCAATCCAGAAAAGAGCCTGCTCCCCCCTTTGAATGATCTAGAAAAGGCCCTCCTTAATAAGAGTTGAACCACGCTTAATAGATTTCCAAATCATAGAACCTCTACCAGATAAAATAGTATGCAGAATATCCTCATTGCCCACACCTCCTAAGTATTTTTAATTAAGAATCTTCGCCCAAGGTTGCTCAGGAAACTTACACCACCTCCAATAAAGTTTTGCAGCCAAAGCAAGACTATTTTGCTACACCTGCCTGAGCCCAAGCCCACCAATCTCCTTTGGTTTACAAACCTGATCCTAGCTTACCAAACACCATTTCCGAATGTCAAGATTTCGTGCCCAAAGAAATTTCTTGGTAGGGGAATCAAAATCCTTGAGAACACTCTTAGGAGTAGACATCACCATGAACTTGTATAGAGGAAGAGCTTGGAGGACAGATGACACCAGAATCACCTTGCCAACTAAAGATAGCCATCTAAAGGTCCAGTGATTGACCTTAGAGCAAAATTTATCCAATATATTATGCTATTCATTCCTTTTCAAGGTACCTGCACAAAGAGGAATCCCTAGATACTCCAAGGGTAGAGTACCAATTTGAAAGTGGAGAATGTTGGCAATTCTATGTTGAATCAAATGGGAGTATTGGAGAAAATAATCTATGACTTAGTCTCATTAATTTGTTGACTAGAAGCAGCCAAATACACATCCAAAACCTTCCTAAAATTGACTACTTCCTCAATCCTAGTTACACCCATTAGAGCAGTGTCATCAAAAAATTGGAGATGAGTCTTCGCTTCTAACCCCTGAGACGAACTCTATCCATGAATGGATCCTCTATCCCTAAACTATTTCAGCAACCTCCCAAAAACTTCAACCATCAAAATAAACAAATAAGGGGAAAGTGGGTCCCCTTGCCTGAGCCCTCGACCAACAAAAAAGATAGGCGTGAGAGATCCATTGACAAGAATAGAAAAGGAAGGCATGGTCACACAACTCATAACCTATGAAACCCACTCTGTGTGGAACTCGAAGGCCAAAAGTAGGCGTTGAAAGAAAGACCACCTAACTCTGTCATAGGCTTTAGACATATACAGTTTGATGAACATGGCTTTTTCTTTTGAAGAAGAAATGGAGTGAATAGCTTCAGCCGCCACCGCTACACCATCGACAATTTGCCTATCCTTCACAAAGCCACCCTGCTCCTTGGAGATCAAGGGATCCAAGCAATTTTTCAATCTTTCAGCAATCAACTTAGTGATAGTATTGTAAGTCACATTACACAAGGAAATAGGCTAAAAGGAGTCTAAGGAATTGGCCCCCTCCTTCTTAGGGATTAGAGCAAGAAGGGTAGAATTTATAGCCTTGACCATCTGCTTGTTAGTATAAGACTCCCGGACCACCTCCAACAAATCCACTTTGATGATATCCCAAAATTCTTGAAAGAATTCAATGGGAAAACCATCGGGTCCAAGGGCCTTACCTTCCTTCATCTGGAAGACAATAGCCTCAAGTTCTGCCAAAGAGATGGGTGCCACAAGAGAGTTTTTCATCTCCATAGAAACTAAAGTGGGGATGCAAGCCAAAACCAAATTCTCCTCCTCCAAAGCCAAAGGAGCATCTTCTGTGAAGAGAGAATAGAAGAAATGAACCACCTCCTCTGAAATAGCCTAAAGTGAATTCAACTGTTCCCCCTGAGCCAACATGAGAGAAGAAATAATATTCCCACCTCTATTAGCCTTTACTGGATTATGAAATAAGGCAATATTCTTATCACCTTCTTGGAGCTAATTAACCTGAGATTTTTGTTTCCAAAAAATATCATCCCGTAGCTCCCATTCAACAAGTTCTCTAGAGAATTTGGTTTCTTCTTGAAGAAAATCCACAACATACCCTCTTCCTTGATTTTGAAAGTGATGTTGTCAAGCTAATCCTGAACTTGTTTCCGCCTTTGAAAGAGATTACCAAAAATTGTCATGTTCCATTTCTTTAATTTGAATTTGAAAAATTGAAGCCTCTTGAAGAAGGAGAACATAGCAATGCCAAAGGCAGGACTCCCTTCTACCCACCACTGCTCCACAAGATGATATAAACTATTATCCCTAAGCCACATTAGCTAAAATTTGAAGGGTGGTTGCTTGACCAAAGAGAACCGAAATGAGGAAAATTTAATCGGCCAATAATATGACCCCTTCCACCCTAGGATCTCAGAGGAGGAATTCCAACTATTCCCAATCCATTCAATAGAGACAAGAAACCTGTCTAGCCATTCGGAGATAGAACCCTCCCCACATCTTCGATTGTGCCAAGTAAAAGTCCCATTAATGGGCTGAACATCCACTAAATTTAGAAACTTAATATTATCCTGAAGCAAGGAAGAAGAAGGCCCCAAATGACTCACTCCCCCCAATTTTTCCTCTAGGGTGCAAATAAAGTTAAAGTCACTTGCCAAAATCCAAGGGCACGAAGGTGCAAGAGAGCGAATAAATCTAATGTGAGACTAGAGCATAAGCTTACTAGGAAAATCATTGGGCACATACACATTGGTGAAAAGAACCACCGCTCTAGAATCAAAGCAAGAAACTAATAGAGAAAGGGAGTTCCTTCTAGCCATCCACCAAAGAGGCGAAATGTTGTAAGGGTCCCAAATACATGTCATACCACCTGCAAAGCCTTGAGATCCAACACATTGACATTAACCCCTCTTCCAAATTTTGGAAGCAGTCTTCATCATATCATCAACATGGAGCTTGGTCTCTTGAATGAAAAGAATATCAGGTTTATGATCACGAACTAAATCCTGAGTAGCCTTTTGTCTTGGGATGCTACCCAAACCCCTCACATTCTAGGATATCACAATCATTTATGAGAGGAAGAAAAATAGGAATGTAATGCCTTAACAACACTGGATTCAACCAAAGATTCTCCCATAATCTTCATCTTCTCTAAATCCTTTTTCCTCCCAACTTTAGCCATCTTTTCACTTGTCACTTTCTTTAAGATCTTTTGGTGGATACATAGAAGAGGCCCACTCTTATTCTTCCCATCATCTTTCTCCCTAGCATCCATGTCCTGCTCATTAATTCCATCAGTGCCTATATGTTCCTGAGGGGCTTCCTCCAAGGGGTTAGGAGTTGGATCCTTCATTTGAATCTCTACAATCTCCAACCTAGAAGCCCCTTTCTCGAATGGGGGCGAAGAATCAACAAGTGCATCCTTTGGGGCTTCATGCATGATGGTTGTTGGATTAGGGACTAGAAGAGAATTCCCAACGGTATCCAAGCCATGAACAACCTGAGTCCAAAAGCTATGGTCATGCTCTATAAAATCCAACTCTTCAAAGTTTTCCAGAACATCAAATCTATTACCAGAGGCCTCTCTGAGTATAGATTTGTTTTGACGGTTTGACATTTAAATTGCTTTTGATCAAGTTTTCACCGATACAAACCTGTTTGAATTAGGCTCCACATTCTGAATTGGAGCTTTTCCCTTTGTTTTGGAAGGATTTTCTTGCACACATGGAAGGGGTTATTGAGATTTAGCACACAACTTGGGGAAATTCCTTTGCAAATGCCCATATTCATGACAAGTGCGATAATGAAAAGGAAGGACCTCATAATCTGCCTATTGAATCCAAAACATACCTCCCAACCTAACTTCAACAGACTCTAGTAAAGGGTTATTTAAATTGATTTCTACACACAAACGAGCAAAAGAAGTTACCCTTCATTCGAGATTCTGACGGGAAGGACCAAAGGATTTCCTAAAACCGCTGCAATAGAATGCAAAATGTCCTTTCTCCAAAACTCCATCGAAAGATGGGGGAGGTGAATCCAAACTAGAATCCTTGATGGCATCTCTTCAAAAGGATCAAAACCCAAATTCCAGGGTTTGATAAAAAGACCCTCTTGGTTGTGAAAATATGGACCGCCTTTGAAAATTGCATTGTGATCAGCGATCCGCAAAAAAACATGAAGAAATACCCATTGGCTCCCAAAATAACTTCCAAATCATCTTCAAGGTTCCAGTTGGTGCGAACCCAATTTTCCAGAAAAGGCAAAGAAATTCTGACCCCCATGAACTTGCAAATCAGTGCATGCTCAGATAAATACAAAACATCTTCAGCAACTGAATCTGGGTTGATCACCACCACTGGATGATCCTTACATCTCTCCAAACACCCATTGGATTTTGGACGAACTGCCTGAGATTGATTAATCTTCGACTGCATACAAGAGGAAATTTATAGCTTCAACATGATAAGAGGACGAGACTTCCCCAGCGAGGATAACATCTTTGGAGAATGCTTGAGAGTACCCCAGACCCCCTGCAGGAGCCATACAAATTGCACAGCCCACCACTCACGAAGCACACATAGACAACAAAAAACGTAGACCAAAAGACATAGAGGAAATGCAAACACCAAAGAAATGCGGACAGCAAAGGAAATAACCACTGGCCACCCCACAACAAACCTGCTCATCGTGAGAACAAAGGGCGGGCCTTTTTATTTTAATGTTATTATCTTATTGTGAAGAGTGAATTTGTTAGAAAAGAGAAAAGGAGTACATGAAGGTGCAACACTCCTATTGGCATAGTGATCATAGTATATTTGACTATAAATGTTGTTATGGATCAAGCCTTCCAACCAATATGAAATCTTTTTAGCAATATATATGAGGATTTTTTAATTGTAGAAACAAATCTTCAAGATGTACACTTTTTAGATGTATCTAAAATGAAGGGAAATACATTTTAAAAAAAAACTTGTATGAAGGGATTTTCTTAAAGATTTTTAAGTCACGTAAGAAGAGAGGGAAGATTGAACAAGAAACCATTCTTATCCACAACCAATCAACCATTATATTAGTAGAAAGACCACTTGAATCAATTGTAGTATCATCTCATTGACACAAGGATCATAGTAAGTGTAGTATATTTTTTTAAGATTTTAAGTCACATAAATGGAGAGAGAGGAGATTGAGCAACCAAACAGACTTATTCACAATCAATCAACCATTATGTTAGTAGAAAGACCAGTTTGATTGTAGTGTCATCTCATTGACATAAGGATCATAGTAAGTGTAGTACATTTTTTTAAGATATTTAAGCCACATAAGAGGAGAGAGGAGATTGAGCAAGCAAACATACTTATTCACGGTCAATCAACCATTATGTTAGTAGAAATACCACTTTGATTGTAGTATCATCTCATTGACATAAGGATCATAGTAAGTGTAGTACATTTTTTAAAGATATTTAAGCCACATAAGAGGAGAGAGAAGATTGAGCAAGCAAACATACTTATCCACAACCAATCAACCATTATGTTAGAAGCAAGACCACTTGGATTGTAGTATCATCTCATTGACATAAGCAGCATAGTAAATATAATACACACCATACCACCAATAAATGACTCTTCTTAAACATCTAACAAACAGTCAATAACAATTTTACACCTCATTTATAAACAATACTAATAAACAATCCTATTTTTATTAACAAATATTTGCCTTTGAATATCAAAAAATGATCCCATGTTACACCTTCAAAGTACCACAGATTTGGCTCCAATAGAATATATATTTTCCATATTAAATGCAAAATAAAGATTGACAATATATACAGCCATTAAAACAAGATTCAAATCCTCTGATTAACCTATATCACTACTGCGTGTTGGATTTTGAGCACCAGATCCATACCAATAAACAATTGAAACCAGAAATTTGCCCTAAAAATCTCAAAATAATTTCAGTTCAGAAGCCGACATCTAGTGTCTGGTTTTTGACAAAACCTTCTTGATCCATCTGCCCAAGTTAAATCTGGATTTGTGGGAAGCATGATGGCTGCTCTTATCTCCATGAACATAAACCCTCTGAGCTTTGGATGGACCCAGGATTCCAGTGCTCTTACTGCGGAACAACGCAGCCGCCTCTGTAGAAGAAGATTTTACATGTTCTGAATCGTTGGCTGAGAAGGGAGATCGGCCAAAATCAAGGTCCCCGGGAGTCGAACCTACGCCCCATACAATTCCAGAGGATCCCTGCCTTCTGAACGAAATAGTCGATTTGCTGAGCGCTGCTGCTGCCATATTTCAGAGAATGAAAAGGATTCAGAGCATCTAAGGAGGCGTAAATAGAGTCCTTTATAAAAGGAAGCAATATGCCCTCCTTTCTGGCACGTGTGTCGGTGTTATTCAGTCTTTTAAAAATGTGGTGTTGAATGTTGAATAATGAGCTTGAAACTTCGGGAATGTTAAAAAAATAAAGACCGACCTTCAATCTTTGACATAGTCTGTCCATGACAAATCATTTGATTTTTTATTAACGTGCATGGAGACCGTTTCAGACTTCCTTTTTAATATAAAATGTTTTTCTCTTTCTATCTCCTCATTAGGGAAGGTGCCCCACATATTTAGGGCTCTCACATCCATGGTCCTACCCATTTGTCCTTAGCTAAGTTTGAAGATTCTTCGTTTTGGAACGGGGTTACGGGTTTTTTTTTTTAAATATAGACCCTTTTATTAGGAAAAGTGTGTAAAAGGTAATAGAGAAATATTATTCATAAAAATATATAGACAATATATTTATTGTTTTTAGATGTATGTAAAGTAATAAAATGATATGTAAGTATATTGTATTGTTTTTTGAGTCAAATTTATTGATCCATGTTTTATGAGTAGTGGTTCGCAAGAACCCATCTTTCATGATAATGAATGACCTACTTTGTACTCATTGCATCTAGGGGTGATCCCACAATAGTGGTTTACAATTTTTGGCCAAGCTGGACACTGAAATTATATTTTTAAACTAAATCTTCACATTCGGGCACTTATAGCGACTAAACAATGAAGAATTTGAAGATGATGAAAACTAAAGTCTCGTCACATTTTGTCTGTAGATTCTAAAATATTTTTTTCAAGATTTTTGGAATCAGATTGCACTTCTTTTTCCATCTCCCATGAAAACTGGTTTTTTTCAAAAAATAGCATTTTTAAAAAGTGACACACACCGTATAACACATAACTTTTTTTGGATGAAGGATAAAATTCTAATTCTTTCAAATTTAGATTTGTAACTCTGATATCTAGTGCTTCCACTTGGTTAGACACTTTTTATTGAATATTTTTTCTTTAATCAAGTTTTGAAGTCAAACCAATTACAATTTAGACATAGCACGACTGTATAACGCATAACTTTTTTTTGTATATATCGAAATTCAAATTTTTTTTTTTTGTTGGATCAAGAACTTCAATATCTATTGCACTCATATTTTTTAAATTTTTTTTTTAATAATCAGCTATTTTTCCACATGTGCAGAATAGAGACCTTCATTTTCGATGAAAAACCTATGTTTAATAAAACTAAAAAAATAAATACATAATAAAACCAAAACATATTAAAATTATATTCGTTGGATAGCTCGTTCTGAGGACTACCTAATTCAAGTTGGCTTTGTGAAGATTTCTCCATTTTCATCCTCAACCTGAGCTCCGAAGTGCCAAAATTCAGGTTTTTTTGTGTCTCAGGGAGGGGATGAGGAATAAAGGGGGTTCAAACGAACCCCTAGGGGTTCACTCGAACTAGGGTTCATTTGAACCTTGGATCATTCAAACCCCCCTTCTATAAGGGGTTTTGATGGATTTTTTGGCAGGAAAGTATTAGGAGGGTTCGCCCAAACATAGGTTCTAGCGAACCCCTAATGGGTTCGGTCGAACCAATAGGTTTGTATGAACCCCTAGGTGATGTTTACAAAGGTGAAGCATTGGGCCTTTTCAGGAGGTTGCCTAGATGCAATGAGTGCGAAGTGGACCATTCATTATCACGAGATATGAGTTCTTATGAACCACTACTCATGAAATATTGGTCAATGAGTTTGACTTGAAAAACTACATGATTGAATCCTGATAGCAATATCATAATTTGATATGTTGTGGAAAAATACATCCTACTTATCCGTATATTGTATTATTGTTTACATTAATATTTAGGGTATTTTTTGTATGATTATAATTTTTTCTTTAGAAAAATGTATCTATTGCTAATAGAAAAAGAATATACAAAAGACAGTGTTAGGAGTTTATAGAAGTTTGAAAGAAGCACTTCCTAGCATGAAAGTTTGCAAGTAACAATTCTAATACTCATTGCATATAGAACATATCATTTTAAAGAGGCTAAATGTACCAAATCAATTTATGATAGTTGAAACAAATTATTTAAAGGTTGATTATATATATATTCTCCAAGAGTAGATAGCACACTGTCTTTCGTTATAATATTGTTAATTTTAAGAGTAAATCTTTTACGATATTTTTTAAGAGTTGTTGATTGAGATTGAGTATTGGTTATTTACATATTAAGCTCTATAGTTCTTTTTAGTTTCTTTTTTAAGGTTTTAATATGAGTCGACAACTACAAATAAGCATTGGAGAAAAGACCATGCCTAGTCACTTCCCTATATGGAAAGGCATTATAAAAATAACTTTATATCGAATCATCCAAATGTATAATAATATAATTGAAGAAAAGATTCTAAAATATTATTCTATGAGTAATAAAGTTCTAAAAAGGCTTATTTCTAGCTTAATTTTGTAATGACCATAAGAAGAAAAGAAATCATAAGTGTGTGCCAAATTTGTTGAGCATGTTTGCAAGTCCAAAATACATGTTTTAGAGTCTTTAATTTGTGACAAAATGGGCATTTGGTAATTTGTGTGAATGTATATTATTTCCAAACTTTTCACAATGTCATTAAATTAATATTTTAGGGGTTTGTCTAAGGGAGAATACACCCTCACAAACTCTTCAACGGTATTCTTAAACACCATTAAAAAAAATAATGTAGTTTATAGGAATTCAGATGAGTTGGAAAACAAATTTATCAAAGTTCAATAGAGGTAAATTCGATACACCAAGTTCAAATTTGTGGGTTGGGTTAATCACAAAAAATGTCTTGATAGACATATACAATAAGTTTTTAGTTTTCAAAACATTTGTTTAATCATTCTCATGTTTTCTATATATTACTTCCAAACATTTGTCATAGCATATCTACATAAAATTTCCAATTAAATAATTTTATTTTAATTATTTGATTTATATATCTTTTTAATCAAATTACTACACATGATCATACCCCAAATCTTTAATCTTAATCATAATTAGAACGTTCAAAGATAATCCTTCAAATGAAGGTGTTCTACTAAATCGTCCCTCCTCCCTCCAAAAACTTCATTGTCCCAAAAGTGGGACTCAGTATTGTCAGATTACCCATATGATTACATTTATTTAATTACTTTACTCCAAAAATTTATATAAAATAAATTATTTCTTATCCTTTATTTCCCCTTTTTTCTATGGAAACAATTAGATTATATAGATATTGGCATCTCCATCACTTTCTAACAAGCATATATCTAAACCAAAGTTATTCTTTAACTAAATAATCATGAAATATGGAGATTACATCCTTCAAAATTATCTAGGAGTTGACCTGACCCAATCAAACTTTCAAAATTTAAATTTTAATGAATGCCATAATCATTTTTTTCAATAATATATTTAATATAAATAATTTTAATCTGAAATTTAATTATTATTCAATCATACTCTAACATTATTAAAATTAATATTATTAAATATAACTCTTAATTATATCATATTTTAATATTGTGAAATTTAATTATAATTTTTATTAAACTTAAATTTTACTTTCAACTCTAGGAAAATTCATTGCTAACAATTCATCAATGGAAAATTCACCGCCAACAATTCATCGTCGCGGAAAATTCATTGCCAAGTAAAATTCACTACCATCAATTGAGGGCCGCATTAATATCTTTTTAATATATATTTAGAAAACTTTGATTTTTTTCTAAATAATAATGCGATTAATTTTCCATCATGGTGAACTACTGGAGTGAATTTTACTTGACGGTGAATTTTCTATCGGTAAATTGCTAGTGGTGAATTTTTCGTATGCCCTTACTTCCATCTCTTTTTTTTCAAACAATACATCCCTCATTTTAAAAAAAAGATGAAATTTAGTTTGCAAATATTTATATTGAAATTTATTGAAAGAAAATATGTAAAGGGGAATGAAAATTGGTATTGCAAAACTTAAAGTGAATGGATTTCAATATTCCCAAACTTAATTCTTCACCATTCCATATTTTAATATTGCTTGATTTAGATCTTTAACACTATCCTATTATATTTTAGCTTTTGTATCACTAAAGGTAGCTTTTAGCTCATGGTTTTATAGAAGGGTTAATTTTTTTTAGTAGATGTTATTTGAGAGTTTTTTAATTAGTTGTACATAAAATTAAACTTATTTATTTTATTAACTATTTTAAAGTGGATCTAAAATATTTTAGATAAAAAATATATGAAATTTTTAAAATTTAGAAAAAAATTATATAAATTGTTATATAAATACATAAGTATTTTAATTGGTAAGATAAATTTCTTGTTTCTTTTTCATCATCAATTTATTATTTTATAAAGAAAGATTTATTCATATATCTTCAATACTATTTTAAGATATTGGCTGTAAAAAAATAGAAATTGAAAGGTGACTATGATAATAGTGAATGCTATAAAAAAAAAAAGTCACAAAATTGGAAAATTAACAACCTCCTTCAACAAGTTTGGCCACTCTTGGATTCATTAGATAGATATAGTGTGACATATTTGTAGAGAAATTAACAAAGAAGCATATATACTTTTAAATTCTATAATCAACATGAATGAAAAAAGCATGATCAATTCTAAAATTGATTTATAGAAAAAATATAAGATCAAATGAAAATCAACGAATGAGATGATTTTAGATAAGTCTTGAATTGTCATAACAATTTTATTAAATCAATTATGATTTGATGAACTAAGGGATTTTGTGGGTGGTGATAGCCAAAAAAAAATATTTTAGAGATTTTGTTTTGATAAAGGGAAAAATAGGTTTTGAAGGGGCTTTGAAACCATATAAAACACAAGAAATCCAATCAAAAGCTAGAAATCAACAAGAACGTAGCCAAAACTAACTACAAAAAAATAACAACCAAGTTGACACAAAACCAATTAGCCAACACAACAACTGAGGATGACCAACTACACCACCCCTAGTCTCCTTCTATTGCTTTGAGTATATGAGACCTAGGTATAGGAAGCCAACCATGAATATCTATTAAGAAGGGTTAGGAATGAGACCAAGTGATGGTAAGTATAATGATGAGATGGAATACCTATACTCTTTTTAAGGTAGGCACATTTCCAAAGGAAATCAATGGAAGCTCGATGGATACTCATACACTTATATGTGTTTGGTGTGTGGATAGAGACACATTGATTTCTTATTGATGGCACATTAGTTCGTAGTAGTTGAAACAAATCCTTGATTCACCCAAATTGGTTTCCTCCTATACATAATGCAATGGATGCTGGGGGAGAAATTCATGAAAAATAATTATCATTACAAGTTGAATATAGATATTTCATTGGTATTCATGGCAATACTTTTGGATCTTGGTGAAGCTAAGAAATTGGTAAAGAAAATGAAAAAAGTGTTGATTAGGAGCCCATTTCTAGGAGGTTTGAATGAAGTCATTTCAACTATGGTGTATGGTGCTAGATTACCTCCTCATAATGAAATTTTATTAATTAATAATGGTGTTGTAAGTGGCTTGTGGAGAGCTCTCATTGAAATATGATTTCCATAGAAGGAGATGAGAATGTGGAAAAAGGCATCCAAAGGAGAAAATTTCTTTAAGAAAGCATTGGGACTAGTAGTGCCTAATGGTATTTATAATGAAATTTTATTAATTAATAATGGTGTTGTAAGTGGCTTGTGGAGACCTCTCATTGAAACAGGATTTCCATAGAAGGAGATGAGAATGTGGAAAAAGGCATCCAAAGGAGAAAATTTCTTTAAGAAAGCATTGGGACTAGTAGTGCCTAATGGTATTTATAATGAAATTTTATTAATTAATAATGGTGTTGTAAGTGGCTTGTGGAGACCTCTCATTGAAACAGGATTTCCATAGAAGGAGATGAGAATGTGGAAAAAGGCATCCAAAGGAGAAAATTTCTTTAAGAAAGCATTGGGACTAGTAGTGCCTAATGGTATTGATTGGCTTAGTGCACTCATTTTTTATAGCTATGAAGGTGAAGATAATATATAATTTAAATATATTAATGATGATAATTGTATAAAGCATAATGATAATTATAAAAAATAGATAGAAGTTTGAGGATTATAAGGAGAGAATTTGTTATAAGGTTTTGGTAATCTTGCCCTATTTTTCATTTCCTTTGAGGTTTTTGTTAAAGCCTCAAAATTATAGATAAAACAAAAATATGTATTTTTTTGTTATATATAATATAAAGGGAATGGTCCCAAGAATTCAATTTACTGATTACAAAACACTAATTTAAGACTTACAATTGCTTATACAAGACTATTTAACACTCCACACGACCTATTGTAAGTTCCATTTGTCTCTATCCATACACCAAAACTACAATTGAGGAGGGTAGCGGCACCCTAGGAACACAACTTTCACCCATGATAGGGCCAACATTCTCAACATAGTCCTCTGCTTCAATCACCTTTTCTTTCTCCCCCTCTTATTCGTTTTATTTTTGAATAGTGACATAAATCCAAAATTTAAAAATAATGTGAATGAAAAAAACAATCCTTTAAATATGAAACAATATAAATCAAATATATCTTAAAAATTCTCTAATATACCTTATTAGAGAAAATGTTTATTTTACTATGATTTTATTAAAAGAAAACAAGTCTCTTATTCTGAAAATCCTCAAAAACATATAATTTAAAAAAAATCTAACAAATCATTATTAAAAAGAATGAAATATTAATGTAATGCACAACTGCACCAATAATACAGTTAATGGTTAATTTATATTTAGATTACATCAATACTATCTCCATCGACTTAAATGAGACTTGAAAAAGCAAATAAAAACAAAATCAAAGGTTGTTATCTAAACCAAATAAGATTGCTGTTAAAAAAGATCCTAGATAATATAGCAGTAAAAATCGAATCTGATTGCTACTGTAGATGGATCCACCAAAGACAGAAACTTATCAGATGGGTTCCATTTTCTGATAACCACAAAATATAAGGATTTGGGTAACAGATTTTATATTAAAACCAAATAAGTATATACAACTAGATACACTTTTAATTGTTTTTATTTTATAGTTTGTTTCATTGTTATCAGCATAAATTATTCCAAATTCGGGGTTCAGATTCAGCCTTTGCATTCCAGAACTTCTGTTTCTGTGCCAACTTATTCATTATCAGATTGCAGGTTTAAATCACATCTCAATCATCATAACCCATTTGGATGAATAGTCTCATATTAAATCCTAATAAAGGTTGTTATCTAAACCAAATAAGATTGCAGTTAAATATTTCAATGCATCAGAAATCTCAACATATCTTGTCAGATATGATGTTTCCATAATTCAGATGGGTAAATAAATGTATCTGGATTAAATTATGTGTGTTTTATTATCATCAACACTTTGGATCACACTATGATAACAAAACATAGAGTTCATTTTGTTATCTGATATGAGAGCATGAACCCATGCTGATACCTCTTCGACTAATAGGACCAAGAATTGAGGGGCATCCAATTCTGTAAAGTTGTCCAGCGCACAATCCTGACCTCATCCCTTATATCATACCTCCGAAAATTTTGAACCCTGATGAATGACGTGATCAAGAAACATGCCATCACCCTCACCCAATTGAAAATGATATAAAATCTTCCAACTCAAAAAAAAACATACAGAATTCAATCCAAAAACACTTATTCAATAAAATAATTACATATTCAATCCTCAACAAAACTAAATAAATGATCAGGAACACATAATTAATTTCTTTGAACATAAAACATAATTACTAGAATTCTTCAGAACATCATACAGAGGCCAGTAAGAATAATAATACATAAATAGTATATCTTGCATTCAAGATGCGTGAGAGTCCAGTCTGCACCAAAACCTCATATGCAATCTATATAAAACCCTATTGTGATGCCCCTTGAATCTCTTAAAGTTACATAAACATATTTAATGGCGGTGGCTGCAAATGGATTTACTTACATAAACATATTTCATGGCGGTGACTGCAAGTGGATTTACTTACATAAATTCAATGGAAGCTACCTAATAAATTTCCTTTTATCTGGGTTTGGACAACACCCGCTTGACCCATCTGCCAAATCGAAAGCGAGATTTGTGAGAAGCAGGAGTCGAATCTCTCTCTTGGGATTTTCGAGCATGAAAATAATCCAAGGGGGTTTCTACCGATCCAGTGCTTCTGCTGTGAAAAAACTCTCTAGACGATCTCTGTTTCTCCGTTGGAGCTGCAGAGTATTTTGAATTGCGGGTAGAGAAGGTAGAATTTGCTGCGTCTTTCTTGTGGGGAATCGAACCCTCGCCCCATACGATTCCGGAGGATCCCTGCCTCCTGAACGATATGTCTGACCTCCTCAGCGACGCCATTGTTGTAGCGAATCAAGATGAAGAAATACAGAACACAGAGGGATGATAAAATGGGAGTTTGGAAGAAAAAAACAAAAAAATTTGTTCAAAGTCATGTTTCACACGTGTTTGAATTTGAACAAATGCAATTGCATGCAACGTTTGAAAGAGTCTTAATCTGCATGACGGCTCCTGACACTTCAATTCAAATGTGAGAAGAGAAATACAATAAGTTACTCACGTTGAAGTAGAGGTTTACCCCAAGTGTATACTTTGAATGAAATATATGCGTACAACTATTTCGCATATTCCAATCATTGACTTATCATTATGTTGTTCTCTATCTACATATTTTCCTTGTGGGTCCGTTCAAGATTTCTTTGGTTAATTTTTAAAAAAGTAATCAGCTCTTTTGTATTCTATCTACATATTTTCTTTGTGGGTCCATTCAAAATCTTTTTTATTGAAGTTTTCTTACATAATTTTTTAGTTTTTCTTTGTTCTTTTGTTGATTTCTTTAGCAATCGTCATATTGTTTTGCATTCTTCATCATACCATGGGTTTGTTGAGAAGTGTTTATTTTCTTCTTCTTAGGTTTAGCTATCTTGCATGGGACTAATGCTTCTTGAATGATCTGCATTAACTTCTCACTCTTAGCAGAAACAATATGAATATTAAGGAATCCCTTGCTTTCCTCTTTAGGCTTGTTGATTTTCTTCTATTTAGAGGATGTTTCCTTTGAAAGGAGGTTTACTAAATGGGTGATCCAATTGTGCTTGTCAGTTTGTTTGTCTCCTTGTTATTAAAACTTGATAGAAATTGGGTTGTGGCTTGACTTAAGCTCCAGGTGAGAATCTTCTACTTCTAGGTCTTCTATTGTAGATATACATTGTTGTGAGCATATAATATAATTGGTTGCACTCTATCTATTATAAGGTTTGCACATATATAGTCCCCTTTTCCCCATTTTACCATTATATGATCAAGTTTTGTATTGTATAAAGATAACAAATCTTCTCTAAAGTGCATGATGTCCACTATGTATCTTCTAAAGCTTTGGCATATTGCTTAATTTCTTCTTCTTCCATCCAAATAGGATTTACATTTAGATTTTCATTACTTCCTAGAATGTTAGCTTGTTTATATATTGTCCATGCATTGAAGTCTCCTACTATAAAATCTCCTTGAGCTTACTATAGGTTGCAATGTACCTCTTTACGACTGAGTAAGGGTCTTCAAAGTCTAGATCAGTTTTATTTTACGATTTGGAATTCTTGGGTGCACAGTAGTATGCAACTATGTTAATATTTGTCATTTTCTATTCAATCCTTAGCTAGATATACTATCTATTTGTATCATTTTCTATGATCCTTAGCTAGATATCTTTTACATCATTTGCATTGGTTTGTTTCTCCCTAAGTTGCACTTAATGGGGGTTGTTGGTGTGAATTAGGTGTTTTACCTAACTAGACCACTAGTAGGTCCTATTCACATGTTAAACTTGCTTAGGTCCTAAGAATCCTTCTAGAAGTCTTAGTTTTCATTTAAATATTATCTTATGGCATTTAACACTTGATTCCTAGATCATTTAATATTGTTGAGATAGTTGTCTCATGCCATTGGATTAAGACACTTACCAAGGAGTTCTCATTTGTATACCATTGCATTTCATATTGATCACATTTGGTCTAATATTATTTTACATCCATTATTGGCAAATTTATGCTCTTTCTTTTCTCTTGTAGAAGGCTATTTTTGGTTTTGCAAGTGATTCTAGGAGCTTGAGTCCTTGAGTGACTCTAACAAGAAAGTGGAGTCCACATATAAGGGACTCAACCCCTATTGTTGGCCACAATTGAGATATAGCCCCTATGATCAAAGGCTCTACACTGGCTAACAAACTTCCATATAAAACCAAGCTAGCTCCCTAACCTCTAGACAACCCCTTTTTTATTTAAAAATATATTGAATGTTTGTACCTTCTAACATGACCATACCTACTTATGAAAGCATATGTAAATAATATTCCACTAATTATAATCTCACTACGATTGTACAAAATAAATTAGAGATGGTAGTGACACATATGGATTGGTATAGTCATACATATTTTATATAGACTATAAAGTAAAATTTTTCCTTCTAAGCAATGAAACAGAAAAAAATATTGACCCCAAATATAGTCATGCTTTATATGGATTTAGCATGCCCCCTAGTTGCATTTCATTTGAAAAAGCTAATAAGAATCATGTAACTACACATCCCAATACATTCTTCCTTTCCTCACATATACAACTTACAAGAGATGCTCAATCAACCTTAGTCAACAAGACAAAGATTATGGTAGCCAACCTTAACATATGCTCATGTGCTTGCTTTTATAGAAATAATCTTGCACAAAACTACCAAGCGATATACAAAAAAAATATGTTCCTCTAAACCATGATCTTACAAAACCATATCCCCCTCATTTACTTGGTACTATGTTTTCCCTTTTCTACTAGGTTTCCCTAATATTAAATATTTTCCCAATGTTCAACCCACAATGTTATGTACAACATGCAAGTGACCCGAACAACATATCCCTAGATTCCTTAGATGCACCATAAATAAATATTAATTTTACTTTATAAGCATTATGTAAGGTGTACAATAGATCTTTCCCAAAAATCCCCCACTATTTGAAGAATAGTGAGATATTTTGGAGGTGTATATAGATGCTTTGTGGTTTGATGCCTACATTTATTTTTTAAAGTCTACTTTTTCTAATGTATTCATTTACTCCACAATAGAAAGTGTGAATAGGAATAAATCGAATGATTAATGAATTCAAAGAAAATGGGAATCAAATCAAGAATCCAATTCAATGATCAAATAGACCTACTACCAATGAAGCATATGCAATAACCATATGAAAGAAATCAAATAAGGACGTAAATCAAACCTAATCTAATCAAATTTACCTCCACCAAAAGTGCCTAGCCATACTCCATTGTAAAGTTAAGAATTATGCTTTTTAGTATATGATGCATGAGTATCCCTGGTTCACAAGCAATATTGCATCAACCAAAAAAATATTTGCATTTTCGTCTATTTCTTTTCATTTTCCTGTTCAATTCAATCATAAGCAGTTTCTATATTTTGGTTTGCATTCTGCCATAGTTTCACTTTAGACCTTGCGGAGCTGGACTTAGCATCTAGACATGTTCATCTACATCCTATCCAATTTTGGGAGCATTTGGGCATATTACCGGAAAGTTATCGCTATTAGAAGATCAACTATTTTTCTCAAAATAGAGCATCTTGACAGTCTTGGACAATCAGCTAAAGGAGAAAACTTGTGGAGCCTAATGACACATCATTCAATGTTTTGTGGTTCATGGCCAACCTTCCTTGGGATTTTGTACTTCATTTCATTCTTTTGCAGAGGAGTCCTATCCATTTTGGTCCAACCTATCTGTGTATACATGTTAGACCTCTTTCGTGGAGTGTGAAACCTTCTTGGGCCGACATGGAGGAATCTTATGATTCAGAGATGATATATATTGATGTAATAGATCCTTAGGGAAGTAGTTTTGGAGATAGAATAGATTGATAGTCTAGATTATTTGTGAAGGAGCTTCACTGCTATATGTTGAGCATATTTTGAGATTGTGAGATCAGGCCTATGAGCCCTAATTGTAAGCCCACATGTTGCCAGCTAGTTTGTATTTGAATTCTATCATATATTGAATGATTGAATTTGCATTTGTTCATATCTTTGAGTTGTTTTCCGTTGTGTTTACTCTTGTTGCACGGTCTAAACTATTCTCTTTGAGGACCCTCCTAACCGTGACTGCACCAAATGGTATCAGAGTGAAAGTTCGAATCTTTGGGAGTGAATTGAGTGAAGTTGGCGAAGGATTTATGTAAGATCTTGTTGTGAACAAACTGCCAAATCCGAGGTAGCCTACCTATTTTGTCAACCAATTTCTGAATGTGATGCAGTTGTCACCTTGTAGCCAGATCGCCGAACTTGAGGCAGTTTGCACTTGATCCTAGCAGGATGTCGTCAAGGAGAATCCCTGTTGTTGGAACAATGGCTAGAAGGATAGATGAAATGATGGAATTGATGAGAACCATGTGAGTTTGTCTTGATGCTATTGAAGAAGATAGAAGAAGAGGATTTACACCTAGACCTAATGTCGAAAGTGATGATGATGATGAATTTCGATCCACTGATCAAAATGGTGAAACCCTAAGAGATGATGAAGAAGAAGGATCAGATCAAGTGAAGATGTTGCAAGCTATTTCAAAGATTGGAAAGAGACCTATATTTGATGAGCCGAACTATACTATTAATTTAAATCCTAAGGAGTTGATTTACTGGATAAATGACCTAGAAGAATACTTCGAGTATGAAGAAATCGAAGATCCAGAGAAGGTGAAATTTGCAAAGACAAAGTTGAAGGGACATGTTGCTATTTGGTGGAAAGAAGTACAATTGGATATAAAAAAAAGAGGAAAATAAAAGATTACAAAATGGGATAGAATGGTGACAAAGCTAAAGAATCAGTTTATACTTGTTAACTATGAGTTGGAGTTGTTGAAGAGACTACAAAATTTAAACAAAAGGAGAAATATGTGAAGTGCACTAAAGAATTTCATAAGATGATCATAAGGACTGGACATAGCGAAGCAAGCAAGGAGAAAGTGGCTAGATACATTAATGGACTAAGATTGAACATTCAAGAAGAAATGAGTTTGGTAAGGATGACTACACTGGAAGAAGCATATCAATTTGCTCTAAAAGTTGAAGAGAAGTTGAATAAAAGGCATGAGCAGAGAAAAAGAGGTAGAGGAGGTAAATTTCAAAGAAATAGAACATTTTCTGGAGGAGAGAGATCTTATGTGGATCAGAACAAACAGGAGAACACATTCAAGAAAGAAAATAGAGATAACAGTGCAAACCAGAGAGATGACAAAACATTCTACCAGAGAGGAAACCCTAATGCATACCGGAGTGAAGGATACAAAAGAGAAGGAAGAGGATTGATAAGAGAACATTAAGAGGAACCTGTTTTAAGTGTGGAGATGAAGGACATAGAGAATTTGAATGTAATCTAGGAAGTACAAGCAAGAGAATAGAGAATAGTGGAAGGGTAGTCTATGTTGAAGAAGAACCTTTTGGATCACCGAGTTCAATTGGTAAACCTAAGAAAGGAGAATCACTTGTGATGAGGAGAGCACTATTTCAAGCAGAAACAAATGAAGAACCACCGCAGAGGAAGAGTTTGTTTAGAACAAGATACAAATTAGGAGGTAAGTGTTGTAAAGTTGTAATTGATAGTGGCAGTTCAGATAACCTAGTTTTAGAGGAGATGGTGACTAAGTTGAAGTTGGAAAGATTGAAACACCCTAAGCCCTATTAGATAGCATGGATTTAGGATGATCATAAGGTACTGGTGATTGAACAATGTTTGGTGAAATTTCATATTGGATCTTATCATGATGAAGTCTTGTGTGATATTATTCCTATGGATGTATGTCATATTTTGTTGGGTAGACCTTGGTAGTATGATAGAAAATCTATACATGATGGGAGAAAAAATACATATACCATAACATCAAATGGAAAGAGAATTACCTTGATTCCTTTGGAAGATGATCCTAAGAGTGAGGTGTGTGGGCATGCTAGAATCTGTTTGGTAGATGGAAGAATTTTTTTGGATGGTCTAAGACATGAGAATATGCATTATCCTTTGATCCCTAAGAAGCCTAAAACATTGAAGAAGGAGAATGAAGAATCACAGCCGAAGGAGATAAAAGAGTTGCTGACAGAGTATAGAGACATCGCATCAAATAATGTACCTGAAGGATTGCCACTTGTAAGGAGTATTAGTCATCACATGGATCTTATACCTGGAGCTAGTTTGCTTAATAAATCAACACATAGAATGACACCAGTAGAGAATGAAGAATTGAATAGGTAGATACACGAGTTGTTGAGGAAAGGATTGATCAGAGAAAGCTTGAGTCCTTGTGTAGTACCTACAGTATTAGCACCTAAGAAGGATGGAGAATGGAGAATGTGTATAGACTCTAGAGAAATAAACAAAATCATAGTTAAGTATAGATTCCCTTTGCCTAAGATGGATGATATCATGGATTGTTTGAGTGGAGCAAAGTAAATTTTACAAAGATAGACTTGAAGAGTGGATACCACCAGATTAGAATCATAGAAGGAGATGAATGAACTTCTTTTAAGACAAATGAAGGGTTGTATGAGTGGTTAGTGATGCCTTTTGGATTGACGAATGAGCCGAGTACTTTCATGAGGTTGATGAATGAAGTATTGAAGAGATTCTTCGGTAAGTCTGTGATTGTATATTTGGATGAAATTTTGAAATTCAGTAAGACAAAGGAAGAACATTTGCCGCACTTGAGAAAAGTATTGCAGAGACTGAGAGAAGAGAAGTTGTTGATAAACCTTAAAAAATGTAGTTTCATGAAGGAAGAGTTGGTATATCTAGGATTTTTTATTTCTGTGGAAGGATTGAAGATGTACCCTGAGAAAGTACGAGCAATTGTTGAATGCCCTACACCTGAGGACATTGGAGAAGTCAGATCATTTCATGGATAGCTAGTTTCTATTGGAAGTTAATTCAAAATTTTAGTTCAGTATGTAACCCTATGACAAAGAAAATGAGAGGTGATAGAAAGGACTTTAAGTGGACATCTGGAGTAGATAAGAGTTTTGAATTATTAAAGCAGAAAGTGACAAAGCAACCTATTTTGGCATTACCAGATTTCAATAAGGTATTTCAAGTTGATTGTGATGCGAGTGGAAATGCAATATTTCAATGAGAAGTTGAATTATGCAAGGAGAGGATATTCGGTTTATGATCAGGAGCTCTATGCCATAATTCAAGCCTTGAAGAAGTGGATACATTAATTATAACCTAAGGAGTTTGTGTTGTATACAAATCATCAAGCTTTGCAGTATTTGAACAGTCAAGGTAAATTGAATCAGAGACATATGAGATGGGTAGAGTTCATGTAGAGTTATACTTTTGTTTTGAATCATAGGAGTGGAAAATCAAATAAAGTTGTTGATGCGTTGAGTAGGAGAAGGAACTTGTTGACAGAGATGAGAGTTGAAGTATTAGGTTTTGATGAATTGAAGCATATGTATGAGGGAGACACAGACTTTTCAGAACCTTAGAAAGCGTGTAAGGAACCTATGGTGTATGAATAATGTGAATTTAAGCAAATAAAACCAATACAACACACCAAAGAAACATTATATCGAGGAATTCAAATAATAACCAGATTAAAACAATAATTCCTCAATGGCGTCTCATTGTCCTCTATCTCCAAGGATTCTTTAAGTCATTTTTCTCTTAGATTGTTTGTGCACATGACTTCCCAAATGACAACCTGAAGAATGAGAGATGTTGGAAATGCAAGAGATGTTTCCTACATCACATGATTGATAAACTAGTTGTATATGATATGCAAGGATAATAATGTTGCTATGATGATGTTGTATGAAAATGATATGATGAAAATACTGTAATTAAGATGTTGCTAATGAAAATTCCATGATTAAACTACTTGATGCTAAAATGCAAATACTAAAATGCTCACTAAAATGACAATGCTAATTAAGATGTTGCAAAGTGTACTTGCTATAAATGCCCAGCTCTATCTCTTTTGCTGTAAATGAGGGCCTATTTATAGATTTTCCAAGGCATGAGCCTAGGTGGCAAAAATCAACAATCTAGATTTGATCTAGAGAATGGACGATTGAAGATGAAGAGGTTAGAGAGAAAAGGGGGGTGTGTTCCCTTCATAAGAACAAATTGCCAAGTGTGAAGAGGAATAAAATGGAAATGAAGGCCAAGTGTCCCAAATTAGTTAGAATTTGTTGAGGATAAATGCCAAATTAAATATTAGAAATATTTAATTTCTTGAGACACATGATAAGGTGGAAGGCGGGAAGAAGTTAGTAGAAATGTGCCTAAATTCAAATTTAATGAGAGGAGGTTAATTAAATATAACAAACTAATTGAATTTTTTCATTTAATTAAGATATGAAGAAAATGATTTAGGATAGAAAGAATTAGAGAAAAATGAACTATATAAATAAAATTTTCAATTTATTTATAGGCAGAAGAATTAAAGATTATTAATTAAATAACTTGTATTTAATTAATCCTCCAAACCAAATTTGAGTGTATACATAACCTATTATGATAGATAGAAGCAAGTGGTTGGACTATTTCATTCAAGAAGATATGTTGTTCAAAGGAAATTAGTTGTGCATACCTATAAGTTCAATGAGAGACAATCTAATAAAGGAGAAGCATAGTGGTGGATTGGCAAGACATTTTGGCATTGATAAGACAATGGCATTAGTGAGTGAAAACTACTTTTGGCCTCAAATCTATAAGGATGTAAGGAAATTTTTTCAGAGTTGCAGAGTTTGTCAAGTTACAAAAGGGAGTAGTCAGAACACTGGATTGTACAAACCTTTGACAGTACCAGAGAGACCTTGGGAAGACATCAGTATGGATTTCATATTGGGATTGTCGTAGACACAAAGAGGAAATGATTCTATATTTGTGGTAGTAGAAAGATTTTCAAAGATGGATCATTTCATACCTTGTAAGAAGACAAATGATGTAGTGCATGTAGTTGATCTATTTTTTAAAGAGATTGTGATATTACATGGATTACCTAAGAGTATAGTTTCAGAAAGAGATACAAAATTTGTTGGATACTTTTGGAAGACACTTTGGAAGAAGATGAAGACAAATTTGAAGTTCAATTCAACATTTCATCCACAGACAGATGGACAAACAAAGGTAGTGAATAGGATTTTGGGAAATTTGGTGAGATGTTTCGTTGGAGAGAAGGCAGGAGGTTGGGATTTGATTCTTTTGCAAGCATAGTTTGCATACAATAATTCAGTGAACATGAGTACAGGAAGAACACCTTTTGAGATTGTTACCAGAGAAAACCCTAGAGGAGTAGTAGAGTTGAGAGATATTAGTATGGAATAAAAGAGAAGTGCAAAAGCAAAAGAATTTGCAGATCACATGAAGAAAATGCATAATCAAGTTAAGAAACATTTGGAGGAGATGAACAATAAGTACAAAGAACAAGCATATGAGAAGAGGAGACAAAGAATTTGAAGTGGGAGATGAAGTGATGGTGTACTTGAGAAAAGAGATATTTCTAGTTAGGACATCTAACAAGTTGAATATGAAGAAGTTTGGACCTTGTAGGATACTCAAGCAAATTTGATTCAGGAAATGCATATGAAGTGGAGTTACCAGAGACATTGAGTATATCACAGATTTTCAACATTACAGACCTATATCAGTATCATGAAATGGAGTTCAATGACAACATGAAAGAAGTCTTGAAGACACAGTTACCACAAGTACCTGAATAGGTTGAAGACATCTTGGAAAACATAATTTCACACAACACCAGAGGAAGGTAGTACAAAGAATATCTTGTGAAGTGGAAAGAC
>VDFB02058242.1:80322206-80364191 GCA_007258455.2 Sequoia sempervirens | reverse complement strand
ATCTGACAGAGGTGGTGAGTTCGTTTCCAAGGAATTCAACTCTTATTGTGAAGAGCATGGAATTAAAAGATAGTTATCTGCTCCTCGAACCCCTCAACAGAATGGAGTTGCAGAAAGAAAGAATAGAACAATTCTGGATGTTTCCAGAATGATGATGATGGAAGGAAATGTGTCTTAGATGTACTAGAGTGAAGCGGTAAGAACTGCTGTGTATACCTTGAACAAGGTAAATGTTAATGGTAATTCTGGTAAGACTCCTTATGAGCTATGGTTTGGTCACAAATCTACTGTTAAGGATTTTAAGATATTTGGAAGCAAGTGTTATATCAGGAGAGATGATGATATAGGAAAATTTGATGCAAGAAATGATGAAGGAATCTTCCTAGGTTACTCCACTAAAAGCAAGGCCTATCGGTGCTACAACAAAAGATTGAGAAAGATGGTTGAAAGTGCAAATGTCATAGTTGATGTGGACTCTATTAAATCATCTATACATTGTAGTTATGATTCAGACAAAGACATTACAAGCCAAGGGAAGAATGTTCAGATTTAGAATCAACTTCAAATTGTGCCATATGTTCCATATGTTCCAGTTGTTTCGGTGAAGCAACCTTAATTTGTTTTGGTAAATCAAGTCATCCAGGAGGCTCAGACAAGTGCAAGTATAGAAGAAAGATGAAAGTCTGAAATATGAGTGTTCCAAACTTCAAAGGTATGAAACTTTGGTGTTAAATCCAAATCATAGGAGATATAAAGGAGCTAAGGTGCAAACTAGAAGAAAAATTGCAGAAATACATTTGATCTTCAAGATTGAACCTAAAAAATGTGAAGCTTTGTAAGATGAACAGAGTTCCCTTGGGAGATGAAGGAAAAGATGACACAGAACTGACAATGACACATAACTCAGGTTTAGAGACCTAAAAGATAAAATCTGATTAGTACAAGATGGGTATTTAGAAACAAGTTGAATGAAGAAGGTGAAGTGGTCCGGAATAAAGCAAGATTGGTATGTAAAGGGTATTCTCAAATGGAAGATGTTGATTTTGAAGAAACCTTTGCCCCTCTTGCTAGGATTGAAGTTGTTAGACTATTTCTTTCTTATGCTGCACACAAGGACTATAAAGTCTATCAAATGGATGTAAAGTCTGCATTTCTGAATGGAGAACTAGAAGAAGAAGTGTACATTTAACAACCAGATGGATTTCAGCTAATAGATAAGGGAGATATGGTTTGTAGGTTGAATAAAGCTTTGTATGGACTTAAGCAATCCCCCAGAGCCTGGTGTGCTAGATTGGACAAATATCTGCTAAAACTTGGATTCACTAAAGGTACTGTTGATAGCAACTTATACTTCAAATTAGATAATGATGAAGAGTTAATTATAGAAGTTTTTGTTGATGACATCATTTTTGGAGGAGATGATAATCTATGTATGAAGTTTGTTGATGAAATGAAGAGTGAATTTGAGATGAGTATGATTGGAGAAATGAAGTTATTTCTAGGATTACAAGTTACACAGTTGAACAAAGGGATCTTCTTATCTCAGTACAAATATGTGAAAGAATTGCTAAAGAAATTTGGGATGGATGAATCCAAACTTGTTGGTATCCCCATGGTGATATGATGTAAGTTGACACAAAATGATGACTCTCCTAAGGAAAATCAAACTAGATATAGGTGAATGATTGGTGGATTTCTCTACTTGACTCAAACTAGACCAGACATTATGAATGTTGTATGTATGGTTGCTAGATTTAAAGTTGATCCAAAAGAATCACATGTAATTGCTATCAAAAGAATTTTTAGATACTTGAAGGGCACTACTAATTTTGGAATTTGGTATTCAAAGGATGATGATCTTACACTGTGTGCATAGATAGATGCTGATTGGGCTAGTGATGTGGATGTGGGAAAAGCACTAATGGTGGTGCTTCCTAGGAAGAAGCTAGTCCCTGGTTGAAATAAAAATAAAAGCTCAATTTCTCTATCTACTGTTGAAGCATAATACATTATTGTTGCCAATAATTGTACTCAAGTGATGTGGATGAAACAGACGTTGAAAGATATCAGGGTGATATGTGAAGAGCCTATTGCTATATATTGTGACAACTCAATTTAATAAAGCTAATCTCAGGAATCTATGCTACATAAGAACTAACATATATCAGATAAGGTTTCCATTTCTTGAGAATGAGAAAGAAGTCATTTGGGTATGTGTGCACACCAAAAGAAAAAAAATTAGAATATATTTAAATATGTGAAGGATGCTGCAGGTATCTATGAAGTATATTGGGGATAATCACCCCTCCAGATAAAACTTAAGATGCATTGCTTGCATCAATCTATGAACTTCATTGCTATATTCTAATACAAATTGATGTTTCTGTGGCTACTACTCAGAGGGAGTAGTCAGATGTGCAGATATGTGGTTTAGAGCATGTATATGGAAAGGTCATTGTTACCTTTTCCATTGATGTCAAAGGGAGAGAAGTGTAATGTGAAAAATCCTTTCAAGAAGAGAAGTACAGTTGAAGTCAGTGCATTGGATTGATGGTATTTTTCACAACATGTGTTTCCATCAATGCCAAAGGGGGAGATTGTTGGATGTTGTGGATGTGTTCCTGATATGTGGTTGTCATTGATGTCAACACTATTAGCATTTGGTGTATCAGAGGTTGTATATGTTGAGGATATTGAGAAAATTGTAAAAGAAAGTGTTCTAGGTTCCTAGTGGAACTGTGCAGATCATGAATGTGTTTTGTTCTCTTCGTTGAAGATCAATTGGTGTGGATCAAAGGGCTTATTTTTGAGTATATCTAGATCATCTACCTGAATTTTCAGAGGTCCGCGTGAAGTTTTGAGTATGTTGTGGTCTAACAGTGTTTATGTGGTCTTTGTCAGTGTTCCTAAATGAAGATTGTGTGATTCTGTTGATTTCAATTGTTGTAGATGCCTCTTTGTTGTTTCTTGTTGTTCTTGGATGCTTCTAGATCGTGCTATATCACTATGGTATGTCCACATTGATCAATGTACTCGTTGTCAAAGATTTTTCTCCATATGTTCAGTTTTTCATGTTCTTGGTCGACATGATGGTGGTAGCGTGTTGTGGATCTTCGAGGAGGAATTAAATGAAGTATTTTTGTGTTGGAGATATCAATTTGGGTCTCCACTATGTTGTGGCCGACCTCGATGGATACACGTTAAAAAATTAATTAAAAATTTGGGCTGACATTGCAAATATATTTTATTTTTCTTGGCCGACTAAGATGTGATGAAATCTCATGTAGCAGATATATAAGAGTGATTGTTTCATTGGTGTAGGGAAGAAGAGAAGGTGCCCCTGTGTGTATGTGCGAATATCTTTTGATTGCAGAGCAGAGTGTGAAGGAAATTGTGCAAAGTGTGAAGAAGTGTTGAGCTTAATTGGAACTGTAATCAGGCTTGTGCAAAAGCTATTTTCTTAGTTCATACCCTTTGGATTTTTAATCCTATTCTGTTGGGAAGTGAGCCCCTTTTGTATTTGAGTGGTGAACTCTAGGAAGTGTGCCTGAATACATGTGCATTCCCCTTATTCTTTTTCATTATACTTTTAGCATAGTATAATCTTGTGGACTAACATCCACCATGGTTTTTCCCCTAATAGGGTTTCCACGTAAAAAAATTCTTGTTCTTTGTCTCTCTGATGTGTTAATTGCTTGTGGTTTATTGCTTATTCATCAAATCTGAGATTAAAGTTAAGATAAGTAAGAAAATTTTTAATTTCCATGACAACTGATTCACCACCCCCCCCTCTCAGTTGTATGTCCTTGTTTTTCCAATAGGATCATTATCATGGTCTATAGGTAAGGAATTATTTATAAGAGGAGGATGGGATGGTATGGGAAAAACATTGCTAGAATCATCATCTATGTCATGAGACCTTGTACATTGGGAAGGGAAGTGGATAATAATTGGCGATGGGAAAACAAACATAAAAGACATAAGCATGTCTAATTCATAGGATAATGGGAGAGGAAAGTCCATATGTATTTAGTGGAAAGAGGAGAATATTTTAGTTCAAAGAGGTTGAGAATATGCTTTAAAAAAAGAGGGAGAGTGGAGATAAATTGAGAGAAAAAGTGGGGATTAAAGAAAGCTAAGGAAATTAGAAAAGGTATAAGGTAGAATAAATGAAAGGAATCTTAGATATAGGTTTTGGTTTGATAAAAAAGTGGTGTTGTAATATAGGTAAGTGTAAGAATTTGGATCCACATGTATGGGAAGCATCAAGAAAAAAAATACTGACAGGAATGAGCATCCATTTCAAAAAATGGGTATCTATTTAGGATTGGGACCTCGAACCTAAATTTTTAAAATTGGTATTCTTATTGTTTTCTAAATTTGGTACCCATTTCTAATTACATCATATTCCCACTCCTTTTTAGAACAAGTAAGCACTTGAGAGAGGGTATATGTTTCGTAAAATGTGAAAGTTAAAACCCATGGATTTTCTTTTGTTTTAGGCTTGGAAACACACCCCTCACCCTTAAATGTACAAGTAAAATGCAATGGAAACAAGAGAAAAAATGAATTTAGTGATATGGTTGATGAGTTTTTTTTCATATTTTTTTGACAAAATTAAAACCCATTATAGATGATGATGTCTAGTTTTCAAATATGTATTTTTTTTTATAATTGTACTTTGTTTTATTTATTAATTTTTTTTGAGGATACTCGTCCATAAACTTGATATTTAGGTATTAGTATTTTTTAAATGAATTCTATTTTTTTTAAGTTTATTCTATAAAAAATGATATGTCATCAATCTACACATACTTCTACATAGAATGAATTTTTTTATAAATTATTAGATAAGCTCAAGTTATGATTGTCGGAAACAAAGGATTTTCAAAATAGTAATTAGGGCCAATAAAAAATTAATGAAAAAAATATTTGGAAAAAAATTATAAAAATATCCTCATCAATATTTAATATAATACAAATAATAAAAAACAAAGGAGTAGAGATGGCATCTGATAGGAATCGACAGGCTAACGACTATATTTTGAAAAATGTTAGGTCGTCTGCTCCTTGGGCCCCTCATGGATATGGATGTCAAGATCAATATCATAGCAATCAACATGGACATCCTACATGGCATGTAGTGGGTCAAGGCTGGCAGAATGGTAGACATCAATTTGCTCGACCAAATTGGGCGCCTTTTCATTGATCTCATCTTCTACTTCATGGAAAACAACCTATTTTTATATTTAGGAAGATGGAAGTCTTCATTCTAAAAAGTCAAGCCCAACTATAAACAATAGGGATATTGGTGTGGATTTAGGTAAGAACTCTTCAACTAGGGTTTGTTATAATAATCCGCCTATGCAAAGAGGAGATGGGATTAAGGAATCAAATGGGTATTTAAATATTTCACACCCTCCTCTTAAAGTTGATAACAATGGTGCTCCCTTCAATCCAGTTTATCAATATAACCAACAAAATAAGAAGGGATATCAGTCTGGTAAGGGTTTTGTTCCTGACCATGTTAAGGTTTAGAGAAAAGTCTCTTATGAGAAAAACCCCAAGCATGCACAATCAGAAGTTAACAAAAGCAACCCCAAGTTACTCAGGTTCAACATGGCATGCAAAAGAAAAATCACATTCATCAGAAAGTTCAAAGTATTGATCTAAAACAACTACCTCGGTTTGGTACTAATCATCTTTCACAAGCAATTTCAAATAAAGAGGGTGTTTCTCAGAAATAGGGTGAGGGGAAAAAATGTGCAAAAGAAAAAGAACCGAAGAAATGTTAAGCATAAAGAAAAAAGAGATCTTCGCAAGAAGAGAAAGGAAGAATCTCAAAAAGAGGATCTGGTGTATGTCAAGAAATCTTCCTCTCAATATCAGGAAAAGCTTCAAAAAGGTTTTGTAAAGATCTCCTTTTTAGAAAAATACCTTAATCCTCAGACTCAAGATCTTCGTCAAAAGGATTTAGTTTGTGGAAGGGGCTAAATAGGTTTTTTATTTAGATGAGAAATCTGGGATTTTCATTGTGATGTTCGAGGAAAAAAGTTGAAGGGATGTAATCTATAAGGTTAAATCTTGGATTTATCAGGGCTTTGGTTTATTCATTCAGCCATGGTGCCCAAATTTTAACCTGAAACAATTATTTGTTAGATTTGTACTATTTTGGATTCAATTGCATGGTTTTCCACTTGAGTACAGAGAGCTCAAAATGGTAGAAATAATGGAAAATTATGTGGGAATTTTTTTGAAGCATGACTATAATTATTTTACTAATCCTTCCAAGTTGGTTTGAGTGTGTGTTCTGATTGATACTACTAAATATTTTCCTGCTCAACTCCACATATCTACAAGAAATGGTCTTTGGGATTAAGATTTATTTGTGGAGAACATACATAATGTTTGTCTTCATTGTAATAGTCTTGATCATAAGGCTTCTGAATGTCAAGATAAACAAGATTCTTCTGTCCCATCCTCACCTCACCGGGAAGAATCCATTCAAGAAACTGGAAGTCATCATATTGTGAGTGTAGGATCCAAGAAAGCTAGTGAAATGGCTATTTCTTCAACTATTATCCCTCAAACCTCTCTACAAAAAGTTGGTCTTAGTTTAGAAAATACGAGCAATATTATTCCTGATGGCACATCCTGCAATTTGGTCAGTTCCATGTCAGTAGTTAAGCGATGTGCTAGCCAGTCGAAGTTTTCAATTTTTGTATCTCAAGACTAGTTAAAGGATAATATGCATTGATTAAAAAGTGATTTCCTTTCTCACTCAATCCAACTTTATACACTGTCCTTTAAGGAAACTTCAAAATGTCAATTGGATGATGTTGTAAGGTTTCTAATGTTTGACTCAGGAGTTTCAAATGCTATTGCAAAAAAGGATAGCTACAATGTTGCTAGCATAGAGGAGGATCTTGTTTTTGAAGATTTGGATGTTGTAAAGTTTGCAAATATGTTAACACAGAGCCAGTTGGAAGATTTGGTTGATTCAATCTTTGTTTCTGAAGGGGTGAAATTGATAGATGGAATTTCTCGTGAAATAGATCAGGAAGATTTTCAATCCCCAAATACAACAGTGTTGGTTTCTTCACCTGTTCCCACTGAAATGAATGGGGCTAGCAAACAGGGGAATGATTTTGGGGAAATAGTGATTTCTTCTCCCCGCTTGTCTAGAAATTTGAATGGTGTTAACAACTTGGAGAATGCTTTTGGGGGAACATGAATTTATTTTTCCCAATCTCTGTCAATTTCACAAAATCCTTTGGCACAATCTATTGTTAAGAAGTCCCCGGGGAAAAGAGGAAGAAAGTCGCACACTACCAAGTTAAAGGAGGAAATTGAGGCAAGTTTGCAAGCAACTTTGGATGGGATTTTTACACCTTCAGCTAACAAACAACTGAGGAGAGCATGTTGCTCTCCTCGAGTGCAATGAGAATCATTTCCTGGAATGTCATGGGAATTAATGCCCTTGACAAAAAGGCTCAAATCAAACATCGGCTAGATGTTTGTGGAGCTGATATTGTGCTTATCCAAGAGTCTAAATTGGTTGATGCTTTATTTGATAGTACTATTAAGAAATGGTCTAAATGGAAATATCTCTCTTCTCTAGCTAATGGTGCTTCTGGTGGTCTCATAACACCGTGGAATCCAAAAATAGACACAATAGAGCTAGTAAAGAATGAAAGGAGATGGCGGTTGTTGGGGGTTCAAAGCTTTAATTTGAAGTTTAAGCTCTTTAATGTTTATGGTCCAACAACAACAGCTGATAAGAAAGCTCTTTGGGACATGTTGAAAAATATGATGGATGATATTGTTGTTTGATAAATTACTACTAGCAAGGGACCTTAATGCAATCACTTATCTCCATGAGAAAAATGGTGGTATTTTCCCCTCTCCTAAGACAATGGAAGAATTTTCTTCTTTCATTCAAGAAAATTCTCTCATAGATGTAAAGCCTGAGAAAGGTAAGTTTACATGGACCAATCAGAGAAGAAAGTTTCTACAAATTGCAAAGATATTGGATAGATTTCTAGTCTCTTCAAATTGGTCGGCTAAAGGCTTCAAGTTGGCTTCAGATATTCTATCTTTTACTGGTTTTGATCATTATGCAATCTCCTTAGATTTATCATCTTCAAACTCATGTAAGGCTAGAAAATCTTCTTTTAAATTTGAAAAAATGTGGTTTCGCCACCCAAATTTTTTGCACCTTTTGCATCAATGGTGGGTTTCTACCCCTTTTGTAGAGGGGTCTAAGATGTTTCAATTTTTCAAGAAGATGAAGCATGTCAAGCAACAAGTGAAGCATTGGAATGTACTAAGCCAAACTTGAAGTGGTGTGGTATTTTGCAATCAAAATATTTAGATAATCAATCTCCTTCCAGAATATTGACCATTGAAAATCCTCCTAATGGCTCGACTATTTAGAACTTCATGTTAGCCTATCGACATGTTATTATCTCATACATTTCCTAGGAGGTGCACAATGGAGAGGATGTTCACTTTTGGAATGATCCATGGAATGTTCAACCACCATTGAATTCCTACCAGGAGTTGGTAGTTGCAGAAGGTTATCTCTTAGCAAATTGGGGTATTAAATTGATTGACTATGTTAACTTTGTGAATTTTTTTACTGGTGTTGTGACATGGAAATATTTTATGGTTTACCCATTCTACCTAACGAGATTGATTTTTTGCAAAAGATTTTAAAAAACAGAGTTGTTTTTCTTTCAAATAAGAGTGACAGGATCATTTGGGCCCCATCAAGAAATGATTAGTATATAGTTAAGCAGGGTTATGTAGCTTTAACTAGAAAGGGGAAACACTTGTACAAGCAAAGATCTTACTCATTTTGTTGGAAATCGATGGTGCTGCCAAAAGTAAGCAACTTTGCTTGGTTGGCTTTAAGACATAAAATTCTTACAAGTGATAAGTTAACCAAAGTAGGAATTACGGATCCATTCCAATGTATCCTTTGTGGTGAAGCTCATGAGACAGTTGAGCATTTTTTTGTCCAATGTGCATAGACACAGAGTTGGTGGGCTTTATTAAGTAGAAGTTGTCTTGTTATTTTGTTTTGACAAATACACTTTGGGATTTGTTCTCTACTTGGCCTGTTCTTTATAAATCTGAATTGTTTGCTTGTATTTGGAGGATTATTCCAGCAGTGGTGATTTGGTCTATTTGGTGGGAGTGCAACAAGAGAATTATTAGGGATCTAAAGTCATTGATTGATTGGATTTTAATAACAATTGAAAAGGAATTTTCAAAGGGTGTAAAATCTTATGTTCAGAATCACAAGTCAGTTGCTTCGGTTTCACTAATTGGGATGGTCATATTTTACATATTTGGAAGCATATTGTGCTTCCATTTAAAGATAATTTGTTGCAATCTGTTAAGCAGAAGGTGGATAGGAAAAGTGTTAAATGACTACCCCCAAGCCTGGCTATAGTAAACTCAATTTTGATGGTGCTTCATGGGGTAACCCAGGTGTCTCAGGGGCAGGGACGTGTATTCATGACTCAAATGGTTCTCTTCTAGCAGCCAAATCTGTTCATTTACCCAGAGGCTTAAACGATTTGGCTAAGGCACAAGCTTTATTACAAGGTTTGAATTTGGCACATTCTATTAGCATCAAAAACATTCATGTTGAAGGCGAGTCTTTGTTGATTATCAATGCTTGTAAGCTTCAGTATATTCCTAATTGGCAACTCAATTATATTCAAAAGTGTTGGCGGTTATTCTCTAGCTTTGATTCAATCATCATATCTCACACATATCGGGAAGGTAATCACTTGGCTGATCTCCTAGAAAATCTAGGATGTGAGGGGAAAGAAATTTAAATTTCTAAGGATAACAATATTAAAGATTTCCCATCTATTGAGTCTATTGTCAATAATGAATATTCACAATTTTCTCGTTAAGCGGATGTGGCTAACCTGACACATGGGTGACTTTTTTCAAATTTAAAAGCCAGTAATCTATTGTATTACAGGGGCCTGCACTTGGATTTCAAGCTAGATATGCAATATCTCTCACGCGGATGATGGAGGTTGTGCAACATTTATTTAACCTTTCTTGGATTTTGTAGGTACAAATACATCACCTTGCAGCGTACGAAACTGGATATGCACTAATTGTATTTGAGTATCTATCAAGGAATCTCAGAGTCTTCTTGCATGTGAGAGAGTGGGTGTTTCCATTCTTTGAAGCGGTTGATAATGAGAAACTTGTGGTGGTTTTCAAAGGTCACTACATGGAGTTCCTTAAGTACATCAAGCGAGTGGTTGGAGACGAGATCCTCTTTCCATAGTCAAGGAGGTGCTTGTTTCCATCTCATCTGCTTTCCATATTTGTTTCCAACACTTTTGATTTGCTTCAATCAATGTCTTCATTGGAAGTAATTATGTGCAAGACCGTCAAGGAGGAGTTTCTTCATGATGGTTCTTTGTTAAAGGTCATTCAACACTATGAACTTTAGAAAGGTCAAGGCTACATTGGTGGTATTTTCCCTTGCCAATACCTTCTGCATCGACAGGCTTTTATTGCTATCTACCATGCTATAAAAAAATCTTTGGCCACTAACTCCATGAGGCATGTAAATCAAGCTCTGGAAAGGTTCGATGTTGAGGTGGATGAAGAATTTTCTACCAAAATTGTCAGAAGGGTTTGTGAAATTCTTCAGCTCCTGTCACATGATCATCTGGAATAGCCTCCAAGGGTTGTTGCTCATGATTCTACAAGTTCCAATGTCCTTCATCTCTTCCTGATTTTTCCAAATTTAAATGTTTCTCCTTCTATGCATTTTTAGGTCGAAGTCTTGCATGATTGCCATGATAAAAATATCCTTGCAGTTCAAATGGATGAATAGTATTGCTAGTAGTGTGGGTTTTTTTGGGCTCCTTCTATTGTAATTATCATAGTCTATTAATGCTAGTATAGTTTGTATGTATGGGTGGGTTACTATTTTAGTATAGTTGGCTTTGTGTATTCTGGCTATCTAGAGCCTTTGTATCAGATTTTGTGTCAAAATTGTATGGTTAAAGTGTCTCATTTGGCTATTTATGAGCCATCAAAGTAGATTTTGCTATCATGAACAATGTAAATCCTTTATATATATTAATATATGGGCTTTATGCTCTTTGCTTAAAAATAATAATAATATAATACACATATTTTCCCAAAATTAATTAGAAAAATAGTTTTATTTAGGTCACATTATGCTTGCCAGACATGTGCATGGTATGGTCCTAAAAAAGTCTTTTAAAAAGTGATTTTTGTACAAGTCTATACAAAATTAATTTTTATCATCTAGGTATTATAATAGATTATATATTTTAAAACTAGACTTGAAATAATATATTTCATATTACTAGACATTTTTAATATTCTACGCGTGCGTGCTTCAAATTTTTAGTCCAATTATGACAAACTTTGATTCTCAAGAAAACACTTCCACTTTTTGGCCAAAAAGTGGTCATAACTTCTTGCACAGGTACCCATGTCTTGATTAGTGGTGAGGGTAAATTAAGGATAGGGATAATGGAAAGAGGTTTTGTGAATATTTTAAAAAGTATTGTACAAATTTAAAGGGTACAAAAGATAGGAAATATGGTAATATGGATAGGTTTTGTGAAAAAAAAAGAGGTTGTATAAGAGAAATGTTCACCAAATGAAAGAACATAAAAAATACTAATTAAGAAAGATGTTAAGAAAAACCTACTTAAATTAAATGTTTTTTATTAGAGGTAAAACAGGTTTTGATGGGGCCCGGAAACCCAATACAACTGGTTTTGAAGGGATCCATAACCCTGTCCAAGGCAGACAAGCTATAGATAAGATAAATCACATAAATTCAACAACAAAAAAACAACATTTAACAAGAAGTCATGACTACATAGGCTGCAACATAAAACAACAAAGGGACTAGATCCCTAAACAACTAGTTTTAACTAGAACCTAGAAACCTTAAGTGAACATAGAACCCACCTGCATTAGCCAGGCATCAACAAATCATTTTCTGAAGAGAAACATCACTGAGCCAAGAGAAAAGGGAAACTTAATGGTTGAGAACACCATCAACCCAAAACCCATAACACCAACAACTCCAAGAGCCTCGCCTCAATAAGGGAGTTGGAGAGCACACTAAAACATTGAAGCACGTCCATCTTCATGTAGCAGCACCCCACCAGAGCCAATCCCACCTCCACCTCAATAGGATGGAGCTCCCCTCTATAGGAGAAGAACATATGAGAGCCCCAGCCTCCAAAGCCTTCAACAACTGCCCAAACAAGCTCCACTTTGATAGGAACAAGCTAACCAGAGACTCCACCAAATCTACAACAACCATCTCCACCTCAATAGAAGAGGGCTCCTCCTTAATGGGAGCAATCTCCACCTCCATAGAAGACCCCACCTGAAGATCGAGAGAGAACACAAAGAATTTGAAAGGCTAGACCAACATATCCTCTTTTGGCAAAATAGAGCGCAAATATAGGAAAGAAGAACACACTTCAGCTAACTGAACAAAACCCAAAGAAATCTAAGCCTTCCAAATAAAAACATGAAGCTGCTCAACCCAAGAAAGAACCTCAAACCCCTGCAACAACAACCACAAAAGCAAGAGGAGAAACAATGACATCAGGAAAGAGGATCCAAATGCACACATCTAGAGAGTACAAGGCCGCAAAACACACTCAACCAGAGAGACCAAGGCTACAAAGAATATAGAAGCAAAAATAAACATAGGCCAAAATACCACCGAAGGAAGATTCCCAGACGTAGAGTGAACAAGAACATCCAAGTCCCAAGAGGAACAAGGGACCCCAAACAAGATGGGAATAAGGAGAAGGCCCAGCAAAAAAGAACACCAAGCTATCCCAACATGTTGTTCAGCGCCAAAGATGGGCCAAAACTCCACACAACCAACCAGAGGGAGACACCACCATTCCACAAAGAGGGGACAAGAAGAACCCAACACAATCTGAAAACAAAAACTCCCAAAAGAGAGCCACCAAACACACAACAGGTAGAAATAAAGGATGACCAAAAGGAAGCAAGAAGAAGAACAGTCCAACACGAGGAGCCCCCAAGCCATCCTATTATGCCGAATAGGAACATAAATAAGCCCATTCAACAACCAAACTTCCTTAGAGCAACCAACACACACCCACACCCACTGCAAGGAAAGCAACCAGAAAAAAACCAAGAAGGGCAACCACAACTAGACCAAGAGAGGAAGAAGGCCTCCTCCAGTCATGCCAAGAATAACAACTCCCAGCCAACTAAGGATACCCAAGGGGAGAGCCACAAAAAATGCTGCAACAAGAACACAATAGCCTCCTAAACCAACAACCACTGCCGGGGCAAGGAGGGAGAGTAGAAGAGGTGTCTCAAAAACACTCCCATTAGCATCAATTCCATCTCCTTCCTCAACACCATCATCGACCACAAACTTCCCCAAACTGTAAAACTCCAACAAAGAAATAATCCAAAACAACAACACCACGTAGGAACAACAGAAACTGGTGTAGAGAGGGAAGAGTGTGGCAGAGAACAAAAACCCAAGCCATTGAACCACCTCTTGCTAGCCACCATCATCATTTGAGTTAGAGTCTTCATCGCTAACAGAATCAGAGGATTTCAAAACCCTTGTCCCATTGCTTCTCTCACCCACATGCTCCATTCCTACATATTGCTTGTTGACATTGATCTCAAATTAAGTGTTCTTTCTAATTATGTATGATAATATAGGTCAAATTTAAACACTTGTAGGTTTAAATTAAGAGTGTTAATTTTAACTAAATTAACATAAACTATCATTGAGATTAATGATATAAACTATAAATACAATTTAGAATAAAATGAAAAATAATAAACTATTACTAAGAGATAAAATAAATAAAAATAGAATCTAGATGCAAATAGAAAATGAAACTTGATAGTTGAAAGGCCTTAGAATGTTTTGAAAAAGCTTTAGTAAAATTTTGAAATTCAAACCAATCCTTAATAAAGTGGCACCCTCGGTGGTGCAAGAAGCATCAAAGATATCCTCAAAGGGGGGTGGTCATGGTGTAAATTTCCTCAAGTGGTGCCCTAAGTATTTCTATGAGTAGAAACAATTCTCATTTCTTATAATGATTTTAAATTTCTAGTATAACCCTATCTTGATTCCTAGAATATTTTGGTTTTCCACCTATCAAGAATCATTAAAAAAAAAGGAAAGGATAGCCTCTATTGGAAAAATATGTTAAAGAGATAAAATTGACAAATTGAAATGTATTCATATAATCAATATGGGATCTAATGAAAAAATAGAATGTACAAAAATTTGACTATAGGAAACCCTAGACAAACTCTAGATGTTTTTAGAGTTGATTTGAGGAAAGGGGTAGTAGGAGTTGCACAAGTAGTGTAATGAGTTACTAGTTATTAGAATAACCTCGGATTTCTCTAGTATCTTTTTTCAATCTTATATTGTACATATCTTATATGTTTTTTCATAAATAATCAATCTATGTAGAAAATCTAAAAAATTAGTTGCAGGAAAACTTGATGTAGAACCCTATAAAATGTAAGTATTAAAGAAGAGATTATCTCATTTAGTCCCATATGGCTATTCCAAGAAAATCTACATGTAATTACATGAAAAATGTATGTATTCAACTCTAAGTGATGGCAATAATGATGGAAAAACAAATTAAACTATAGGTGAAATAAAGTAAAACCTAGGTGCAACAATAGTAAATGGACATACATGGAGATGGAAAATAAAGCTCCAAAAGACAATAGGAATGGTTCTAGGGAGTTGAATTGGGTTAGAGACCTAATGGAAAGCTATATGAAAACATGGACATGAAAACAAGGGATCCTAATGACTTGATATGGGAATAAATTAGATAAACATCTAGGGGTAGGGGAAGAGAGAGCCATGAAAGAGCCACAAACAAATATAAAGAAAAATCCAAAAGCATGGAATTGATCCAATCATAAATATTTATTAGATCTTCTCCAAGAGTACTTGTAAAAGAGAGAGGGTACTTGCATAATAAAAGTGTTGCTTCAATTTGTAAGCACTTGATGAATGAATTGTAAGGATAAAAATGAGAGGAAGGAGAGGAGTATGAATATGTTTTTAGAGGGTTTTAAGAAAAATGACTATAATAAATGTAGTGGGTGAGAGTGTATGCATCTCACATTTTATTTTAATGGTAAACTAAGAAAAGGGAATATTCACTATCTAGGGAACCCCCTAAGGAATGCTCAATGGTTGGAATGCCCTTAAAATCTAGAAGGTTAAAATCCTAAGGGAGGGAAAAAAGATCAATATAATAGGTTTGGAAGTAGTCCCGTGCATTTGTAATGAATGTGGAGTGAGATATGAAGGATGCAAGGTGGAAACAAGGGTTAAGAACATATGAAAGGAAAAACATATATTAAATGTTAGGTGAAAAAGGATAAGGATAAACAAGTCTTATAGGGGTCTAAACAAATATTAAGATGGAAATCTAAAACATATAAAGATAAATGAGGATGCACAAGATTAGACATAGTGTGAAAATGAGCTAAATAAGGGTTAAAAACACATGGTAGAAAGGGCATACCTAAAATGAGCACAAAACATAGTAAAATAAGTTGTAGAGTATGTAATTTTTATTATTATAAAAGCCTTAGAATGCGAAGAGATTCTTGGGGAATGTGAAGAGACTCTTGGAAGATGTCAAAATTTATATATGGACCCATGACTTTTGGGTTCATGGTATTGGGAAACCATTGTTGGTTTTTTATTTTCTTCTCGCTTATATATAGGGTTTTTGGGTTAGTGGTTAACACAAACACATTGGATATTGTTGTGACTAGATCTTGAGAAAGCATGGAAATTGATGTATAGCTACATGGTGTTGCAAAAAAATTATACATTCTTTTGTATTGATCATGTGAAGGAGATAAAAAAATAATTTGCAATAACAATAGGTTCTTAGAGAGAGTGAGTTTGCATTAAGGATAGGTTCTCTAAAGGCGCATTCTATTAGATTTGACAAGGTAAATAATTTATTTGAGCACAAGTGAAGTTTTCTATGTATCGTACTTTGGATTTTTTTATACTATATTAGAGTGTCACTATTTTTCTTGTTAGTTTTCCCAAATGAGTTTCCCAAGGTAAATTTGATTTTTCTTTGTGTGAATTATTTGACTTGTCATTCTATTGGACTAGTTTTAGATTTTGTAACTTATTTATCACTATTATTCTCTCAATATTATCAATAATTTCCTAACAACCAAGATATTTGGTGAGTATTTCTCCTCTTCCAAATCCACACTAAGAAAAATAATTTATTTCCAAAATTCACATATATAGTCCTACACACTTTGATCACTACCTTTCCTAGAGTATATCCACTTAATATTTTGGTTAGTTTCATGTCCAATTAGATTAATTTTTTTATAAAAAGTCCTTGAAACTCTCCCAAATTAGATTAATTTTTTTATAAAAAGTCCTTGAAACTCTCCCAACTACATTGTTGATTTCCTTCTCTTCTCACAAGAAGCAACACAAATTTATAACCATTAAAGAATTTGACCACTCATCTTGAGCTAAAAAAGGAATTCTTTTATGCCCCATTCAAATTATGAACGCTTAAATATACTTTCATTTTCTTTATCCATAGATAATATCTCTAAGTTTAGTAACCTTTGAAATTTTTTATTTTTTTTTAGCCCCAACCTTAATTGGAGTAATTTCAGGCTTTACCCTATTCTTCCTAGCATCTTGTTTAACCTTAAAATTCTCCTTGACACCCTTTTCCTCTTGTCCATTGACTCCAAATCCAATTTTCTTGGATAGTGTGAACATTAATACATATTTAGATGCCTATTCTATGTAATTAAGGCTTTTTTACTTTATTTTCTCTTATTGTTGGTTTATCTATTATTCATGGTTCATTAGTCATTACATGTGACCCTCCAAGGTAGAAACCTATTCATTCAATTCTTTTTCTATTTTTTTTTATTTGTTTCACCCACTTGTTTTAATCTCTAAATTGTTATGAAGTAAGTTTTAATCCATTAAAGAACTTTCTCACTATCATATAATATTTACTCAATTTATCACAATTAGTAACATGCTCCAATACTAAAATGATCAATAATTTATATATAAAATAACTAAATCTATAAAACACCATCCTTTTTATTACTTATTAGTAAGTTATTAAATATATCTAAAGTGATTTGATTGTGTAAAAATAATAAAAATATTCAAATGAGCATTCATGAATATTGAACGCTCATATTGTTATTTTGAGAAACCCTCCAAAATGGAGGAAAAAAATCTAGTAGAAACTAATAGCCTATTTGCCTAATTTATAATGATTAAAAAATGTGTTACATGGAGTAGATTACAACCATAAAATCATTATTTATCTAGGTAAGTGCAAGAAGTTGTGTCCACATATAGGGGAAGTGTCGTTTTCACCTTTAAAACAGGTACCCATTCATTTTTTAGAATAGGTACCCATTCCAAAAAAATTGAAACTCACAATACATGTTTTTCATTTGGATTTAGGCTTAGAAAATGTGTGGAAACCCAACCCTTAGCCTTGGACCTGCAAGTATAAGGTCATGGCAATGTCAAGAAAAAAAATGACTTTGGCAATATGGCTAATGGATTTTTTCACAATTGTTTTGTGGAATTAAAATCCATTATAGATGATAATGTCTAGTTCTCAAATATAATTTTTTTTAATAATTGGATTCTTTTTTCTATTTTTTTAATTAATTTTTCAAGGAAACTGATCCATAAACTTGAAATGTCAGGTTTTCATATTTTTCAATAACTTTTAATTTGTTAATTTTACTGTAAGAAAAATGATATAACATCCATATACAAACAATGATTTACAAAATGAAAAAAAAAATCAAAAAAAGATTAGTTTAGGTCAAATTATGGTGTCCATACACAAGGGTTTTTAAAAACAATAATTAGGGCCAATAAAAAATAATAAACAAAAATATTTAGAAAAAAATATAAAAAAATTTCCTCATCTATATTCAGTAGAATACACATATTTCTCCAAAAGGAATTAAAAAAATACTTTTATTTTGGTCAAATTGTGGTGTTTGTACACATGCATAGTATGGTCCTAAAAAAGTGACTTTTAAAAAGTGGTTTTTATACAACCTGATTAAAAAATATTTTATATCATCTAGGTATTAGAATAAATTACATATTTGAAAATTAGACTCAAAATACTAAATTTCATATTACTAAACTTTTTAAAGATTCAATGTGTAGGTGCTTCAAAATTTCAATCCAATTGCAACAAATTCTAAAAATCAGGGAAAATAGTTCCACTTTTGAACATTTTGTGGACCCAACTTATTGCACTTACTCATCTCTATCAAATTCCTTTTGAACTATGATTATTTTTCCCTTTTGGTACATGCATACAAAATTATGCTTCAGCCTATTGAACTTTATCTGTCATTTTCATGCCCTTTTAAAAGATGTTGGAAGACTTTCTTGTGCACCGGAATCTTCTTTAAACCAAGTGTAATGTTAAAATACACAATGGTTCAAGTTCTAATTCTTATATCTATGTCATGATTAAATCATTGGTCCTCAATAATCATGACAATTGTAACAATATTAAAATTGTCACTACAATTTAATTTATTTATTTTTCGGCGAAAGTTGCAAGCCACTATAATATATTATATATATAAATAGATTAACAATTTTAAAATTATTAGTTAAATGAAATTGACAATTTTAGTTGTGTTAAAACAAAAAGTACATACAATTTAAAATTTTGGAAGAACCTTCGATTCTTGTTCTAGACTATTTTTTATATCCTTATGGATCAATCACGTTCTAGGAAAAAATCTTTAATGAATTTAAGTGCATCAAACACTAGAAAGTTACTCATAGTTTACTTTGATCTTACAAAGGCCCTAGTACCCACATTAGTATCAAGGAAATCACTTATTTAAGAAGTATTTGAGACTGGTTGTAATTTTTATGTAATATTCTATTAGGCTTAAGAATTTCTAAAGGATCTTGATTGTGCGGGATATTGGTGATTCAAAAAAATTAAACCCTTTAGGGTGTTCCTTAACTTTGTAATAGGAGGTTTACCTTGGAAAATCATAATATAATATAATTTCCCCCCTCGAAGCATAGTAAATATCAATTAAATATTGCATTTCTTCGTGCACTTTCCATTGATCAAGTTTTCTTGTAGGTGGTACCACTGTTTTAAGAGGAATAACAAATTTGTAAGATTTAGTGGATAGAGAAATATTGATCATGTTGATTAAGTCAATTTTAACATTATATCCATTAAAATTTTGCTTCCATCTCAAAAAAGGATTTGGTTAAAGAATCTAGATCTCTTCCAAATATTATTGTTTGGAATTTGTTAAAAAAGATTGAGAATCTTTGTACTTCATACATGAATAAAGCCAACTAATTTTAGTATGTAGACATAAATTGATATTTAAAATTTCTTTCATTAATAATTCTAATTTTTCAATTTTTAAATCAAAATTTATCTCCATATCATTAAATTTATATTTAAATGTGAACATGAAAAAAATCTTAAAATCTTTTAAATTAGATATAATATTATATTATCATACAAATATAATACAATATAAAATACTTTTTATTAAAAATAAATTTAAATTATTTTTTTATAATAATATCATAATATTTTGTAATCAATATAACTAAATCAAACTGTACGTGCCAACTAACCAAAATAGAAAAGAAATATTATCAATAAAAACACTTGATATTTACCATTTCGAGAGGAAACCCACATTTTACAATTAAGAGAGAACTTTCTAGATAATAATAATAATTAAGAGAGAGATAGGAGGTGGGGTCCATTGCGTTGAAGATAGGTTCTATAGTGCATATGCTAATCTAATCAATTACACGTCAGCATTGCTTCACGTTGATCAAAGACATTGACTTTAGAATGGGTGTATTAAATTGCCAGCTAAGATAGATTATTTTTTGTTTGACTCGCCCATATAATGCGTGTAAATATGGGTTGTGTGTTGCTAACAATTCTAGCCTCTTGGTTATCTCAACAAACATCATCTTCTTTGAATTTTTAATGTCAAACGTAATTAAATGCAAGATCATCCAGTAGAGTACATCCACATGTGTCAATCTCTTATCATGGCATGACATATACACTGGGACTTGGAGGCGTAAAAGACGTGTCAACAATAAATTCAAGGGAATATCAGTATTGACTTTTCTTGCACAGAACCATTTTTATCCTCATCTTTAATTCTTCGAGGATTTTCCAAAAGATAAAATATTTAGTTACGCGTGACATACAACCAATTAATTAGATTTCTATAAAGATAGGAAATACAAAATACCATTCAATGTCATTTTGTAATAAAATACCTGAAATATCAAGTCATGTCAACATATACAAATATTACTCACCCACATAATTTAAAACAACTATACGTACATCTTGAAAATATAAAAATGTCCATTAGTATTTTGGCAAGTCATTCCAAGCCACAACTAATTAGATTAACATCATATGTTTGACTAATAGGGATCTTTCTTCTTTAATGCAACTAATGTTTTGAAGAACAAGTATGAACACAAGTTTTATATTTTCTATCAACTAAAAAATGAGGAGGGGCCCAAGACTTAATGATTAATGGTTGCATAAATACCAAAGCATAGAAAACTAGAAAGTAAAAATGTTATAAGCAAAAATTGATGCAGAAATAGAGATGCTAGCTCTATTTGTATGTGGGAAAATGATCTCTCAAATATAACACCCTTATTTTTGTTGAAGTAACATAGACACATGGTTTCAAAAAAAGAATGTAATGATATCAAAAGAATATTGTGTTAGACAGACAGGACAATTGAGTGTGGGTAGTGGGCAGGGGGCGGGAGTGGGAGGGGAGGGGCGGAGGGGGGGTGTGAATTAGTTGTATATTAAAACCTTCAAACCCTCATTAACCTTTAAACCCTTAATATGCATCAACATGAATTTAAACAAATGAAACATCAACACAATAGAACACCATATTTTACTTGGAAACCCTAATCAGGAAAAAACCACAGTGAGGATTAACTCACCTATATATGAATAACATTGATTACAAAAGGCTCACTACCCAAAGGACTCACTATCCAAAAGAAAGAAGGGCTCACTACTTGGATAAAATGAGAATAGAAAGAGCCTATTACAAGGAGGTTCACTACCTCTAAGCAACAAGAGAATTTGCCACAACAACTCTTCACCATTCACAACTTTCGGCTCACTGCCTCTAACAACTTCAGGCACACTAAAATGTAGACACCCTCTGCTCATTGCTTTTGATAGTCATAGGCATTCATGCTCGCATTCAAATTTCAACACTTGATCACATACACATCATTTCACATCACACTACATACCAATCACGTCTCCAACAATTGACCATATATATCATCTGCAACCTCAAACAATCTTCTCCAAGTTGGATTCAATGAAGTTTGTACGCACCTCAAATGTGCAACCACCAAATAGGTCAACACCAAACACTTCCATGGTGGAAAGAAGTGAAGGTGGACCACACCAAAGATTAACCAGGATCGAAATCTACACTAAACTACATCAGGCTTCCACAATCCACGAAGCACATCTGCACATAGCACCAACACGTCAGGTCAACCAAACCAGCCTTAATGCTAACAAGCAACCACATTCACTCTTCACCAAGTCTAGAAACAACTTATGGACCACTTAGCGACATTACACAACATCTTGGAATATTCCAACACCAACAAAATACTCAAACACACTAGTGTAAACACATGCAATTGAGAACATTATCATTCTATGCAACTAGTCAAACTATCACTGAGACACAACATATGAAATAAGTTTACGGAATAGTTAAACACCAAACCTTCCAAGGAAGATACAAGGGCGAGTGCATGAAGTTGGCTTACACTTTTGTGGCCAATTTCAAAAAAAGTTTGAAAATGACATAATGTGAGCGTGTTATAACATGCTCGCGTTATGTCATTTTAAAAGAAAAAAAAAAGTGGAAGCTATTCATTTTCTCTTGTCTATTTTTTTGCTCTGCCCGCAGCCAAAAACCCTCATTTTCGTGCTCGCGTTCTAGGAGGCATTTTACAAAATTCATCAACAATAGTTGCTTTTCGTTTGCAAAGATGGCGCCACGATGACGAAGAGGTGCAGGAGGTAAGTATTGTTTGCTATTTGTTTTGAATTTCTTAGTTTCAAGTTGATTTTGTTTGTTTTAGGTTAGATTTGATTTTTTTTTTTTAATTTGTAGGAGATACAAATAATCCTGCAAATCCTGAAAATCCTCAACAAGAAGAATAGGAAAATCCTCCTCAACAAAATCAACCTCCCCCACCAATCACTCAACACCCTCCCGACAATCAACAAAATTTGAGGAGTGAAATTGAAAACAACAAAAAACAAATTGAGGATCTTATTAGTAGGTTGAGTGATCCAAATGCTTCAACCACAGAAAGAATGACACTAGCAAATTCAATGAAAGATGTTAAAAAATGTAGATTCAATAACCCAACAAATAGTGAGATGGCAAGATAGGAGGCAAGCAGCTAAGGCATATTATGCAGATAAACTATCATATAAACAAGTAAAAGATTTAAAAATTACTAAAGGTATTTTGTGCTCTTTATTCACTGACCCTAGAACAAATCAAAATATTAGCCTCAATGCGAAGAGGTTTCTTACTCATTGGTGCCACCACCAAGAGATTAGGAACCGTTTTTATGATAGGTGGTACTTCGTCTTTGATTACCCACAGTGCAAAAATTGTGAAGTCCCCCAATATTTTCTTAGGAAACTATACAGTGAGTTTGTATTGAACCAAATCCCAAATTATTTTCATATGAGGGAGTTCCAGGGGAGAGGTGGGGGGTCAGCTCAGGATAGGCCCGGTGCACAACCGGATCCTACGTGGCAAGGGAGACGACCTCTCGCTAGGCCGCCTCGTGAGCACATTGTTATGCCTGTCGTTGCAAAGGAGAGTGTCGATGTAGAGACATTGCAAGCAATCAACACTTTGACCCGGGGTGTCATCCATCATACTAGCCCTATTGTACATTGCCATCCAGGGGAGTCTTCGAGTGGTGGCCTTCAAACCCATGTGTGTCAATCTTGTGTGGCAACTTGTTCATATGACCCCACCGACACTCAGGAGGCTGCTACGTAGGATCCGTATGCTGCTACACAGGATCCGTATACTGCTACGGGGATGAAGAGGACGACTGACATTTTGCATCGTGCATATGGCATTGATAGTCGGGTAAAAATCACCATGTTCATTGAATTTAATTTATTAAATTTCGATTTTGAAATGCATGATTAACTAATTTAGTTTTATTATTTTAATAAAATTGCAGGGTCATAGTGTTGAGACTGGATACACCGGTCCTCCACCTACTTATTTCTGCAGTACACCTATCAGTGGGGTATGTAACTAGTAAACAATTATAAATTTATTACATGTTAATAGCATTGTTTTACGAATGGTATTTTAATACATGTGATTTTGGATGTTGAACATGCTAATATTGGTGGTTTCAAGCAAACACCTTCTAGTGCCAGTGGATTCACTCAAACGTACACGGAGGTAATAGAATAAAGAGAACTTAACTAATGAATTCTACTTAATAGATTTGTGTAGTTTATATTCATATTGTTGGTTACGTTGCATTACACATCATTCAAACTCAAAGCATTACTTCAAATTCCATAACTAATAACTAGATGTTGATAGATGACAAAATTTCCACTGTACAATATAGTTGTTTAGAAAGTCAACATAAGCAGCACAATGCAATTACTTCACATGGAGGCATGTGCTTGCAAAGGTGCACCAACACGACAAACTATGGATGCTTAGAAAAAATCTATGAAACCATAGTAGTAAGCAATATCATAGACAAGGCAGTTAGTGATGCAGAGCATCATATCAAAACACTCAATCATCAGGGTACATCTGATGCAGAGCATCCAACAAACACCATCAACATCATTTCTTCAAGGGATTTCAATCCCAAATAGAATCAATAGAACATCAAATATAATTTCATTAGAAATCTATTTTTCATTCAACTAAAATCCACTCAAATTCCCTTAGGCATTCCATAGGCCATCATTCATCATTCCACTAATCAATATTCCAATTGACTCATTCAAAGAAAAAACCATATTAAAGAAAACTTTGACTTAATCAATTAGATTCACATCATTCTCAATCACCATAAAAACAACATAAACCTGATTATTGACACTTGAACAATTCATCCTTTCATTTATTCACAAGGGCAACAAATCAACTAAACCATACCTCATTGTTATTAGTCCATTATCAAGCACTGTACTCACCATATTTTGACTACAATAGTCTATTTACAGGTTACAAACTACTGCTACAACAAAATCTTGATTATCATCTTGTGGTTAATCACCAATTTGCTCAAAAGGCTTCATAATACTCACCCATCCAACCATCAAAGTCACCAAACCTGTCTTATACACCTTAACCAAATTTAGTAACATCAATCATATCATTAGTTTGATAGTAACCAAGCACTCAATATCATCCTTTCCACTGTTTAAACAAACATCTTTGTTTTGATAAGACAATATCATATTCCTCTAGTAGGTCTGTCAACCATTGAATCAGGTAGTTACATTCTTATCTCAAAGCTTATTAAAAAAATCAATGCACATTTAGAAACACTTTCCAACACATCACAACATATCAAAGTTCTTAGATGTTTGACATAAAGAAAATCATTAGATTTCAGACTGTCCTCTGAAGAAAGGCTAGTAGATTAGGCCTGTTTTACAAAGGAGATCCCTTCAAAACCATTCCAAATCACTCAAAACCTCAAAAAAGTCTTCAATCATGTCTTATAACTCAAGATTTCACCATTTATAGGGATTGAAAACCATGAAAATGTTTTGATCCAATAAACCCTCGTTTATAGGGTGTAAAAGCACAAATCAAGGAGGGTTTTGTGAAAAATACTCTTGAAAACCTCTATTTCTCTGGCCACCACCTGGAACATGATTTTTTATGTCTGTCAATACCTTCTACATCATTTCCAAGCCTTTGCACACTTTATTTATTCATGACCCATGATTGTAGCATCACTTTGTGTAGGAAAATCCTCTATTTTCTAGTGTAGCAGCAACTCCACCATGGTATTCTTGCTTTTCCCTATATTTGCAATCATCAAAACATGAAAAAAATCCTAACATTAACCTACTCCACCAATTTAATTGACCTACATTGGTGGAGTAGTGAAGAAAAACCCTATTGGACTCTCAAACTTGCTTCTAAAAGGACTCTATTAGGCATTGAAAACTGCCTCTTATTCTTTTGTTTCCTAAAACTAACCAAGTCCAACTCTTGAAATTGGAAACTAACTCCTCTTTACATGTATTCACACTATGATTTAACTTTGGGTGTTCCTAAATTACCAACACAAGAAAACAAAACAATCCAGAGTAATGCTGAAAACTCAGAGACAAGGAATTTTTATTTCAAAATCTAATTACAAGAACACAAACTTCTACTTTTTCTTGCCTTTACATGCCTTTTAAAGATATTTCCTTTTCCATAACTGTCTTTCCATCGGTTGAAACTACCCCTTTTAACCCTTAATATGCCTGATTTCCTTGTTTTTGTCAATTTAACAACTTTTAACAATATTACATTATTGCATTGTTTGCATTTTCCCACTTTGACCACCTAGAACTTACCCATAACCTTAAATACATTCAAATAAGACCTCATATGACCTTGAACATGCTTTACATCATTTTTCCATGACCTTTTGTGATTGACTGAATACAAATTTGAACACTCATCCGTTTTGCAAAATTGAAAAGTATTTGATGACCTAGGTACTCCTACACCAACATCTGACCCAATTGAATCAAGAGAAGATCAAATTGAATAAGCAACTAAAATTTCTCTCTTTTCATACATTGTTTCATTTGCAAACCACAAGGCAACAATTAGCCAACTTATTTCAATACTTCTTCTTATCATCCTCAAGCTTCAAACATCTTATTTATCAACAAAAATCATTGATCCGTGCACAAGAAACCTAATTAGAGTCACTAAACAATCCACTCTTTCATCATTCACCAAGGCACCCTTCCACTCAATTTGCTTTACCTAGGAAAAATAACCAAAAACCAATTTTTCATGTTACAACCTATATCCATAAGATCTTAACACACCTTTGTCATCATCAATTTATATGAATTCAAAGCAAAAACCTGATAAAGAGCTCTAAATCTTTCAATTCCTTAAACAACTCACCAAATTTTCACTTTCACCAACTAGTTCCTCAAGACCAAGATACTACAATCAACCATTTACACCTCAATCATTTCATCTGACTTTCAAGACATTACTCACATCATGTTTATTGACTAAGCTTATTCTATGCACAAATCAAGCCCTACAAAGGAGGGTTTATTGCATAAGGTACTTACAAACCTTAAATACTCCCGCCACCACCACAAACACCATGGAAATAGCCTACATAAGCTTTAGAAATGATGTAGAGTGGCAAGGAAGGAAAACTCACAATCACAAATGGCAAAGTCACTCCATTGAATGCTCCTCTCAAATACTCTCATGAGTCCTAAACTCCACTACTCTTTAAGAGATCAACCCCACACAGGTAGGGTTCACAACTCAGACCACTCACAAAGCTTGAAAACATTTGGATCATGTCTCATTAAGTCGAAACAAGGTTTAACAACCCTCTAGCATTTAGGTTTCAACAAACACCCATCACTATGGTGACTTAGACCTCACTCTCTCTTAAGGCTTGCAACCCTTTTCCAGTAGGACAGTCACAATAAAAAACACAAGGAATACTATTAAGACACCAAACCTATGGATTTAGACCCCTAAGATGGACCCCTACAAGGTTCCAAAACCCTTCCTCTTGACTATCAAAACATCACTCACAATGGCCCTTTCTACCGCTACTCCAAAAGGCCTAATTCATAGACCTACACCTAGGTCTTGACTATCTAGGATCTCCCCTTCACCCCAAAGCCCAAATTCAAACTTCTACAGGTTCTCCACACTTGTTTCCACCATTCCTAAATGCCTCTTAAATAGATTCTTCAAAATCAAGAAAAAACTTATTTTTTGCTTGTCAATTATGCTTGCCACATAGAGATGTCAAGCCAAAATTCATGCACAACTTCCAACAATGAGCCTTCCATTCTACAAAAAATTTAAGAAATGATAGTACAGCCTTATATCTTCCATCCCACTGAGATTCAACAATTTTACAATGTGGGATGGAAGAAATATACATTTTTCACCCAAAACCCTAATTTTAAGGGTTTTCAGACCACCTGATAGAGAAATTGGAATATCTCCCTTGATACTCAATTAAATCTCACCACTCTAATGCCAAAGGAAATATTATTCAATTACCTATCCAACCATTATGGGCTTGGAGCATGAAAGTGAACATACAATCTGTACCAAGTACAGGATCAACAAATTCTTCAGAAAAACATAGGAAAAACAACAAACTTCTTATTGAAACTTCTTCAAAACATCAACATCAACCTTGCCTCGACCAAGAGAGGCATATTTGAAGTCTTACAAAATCCCTCAAACTTCTTGCAACTGTCTTTTGAAAAAAGAGACGTTGGAAAACAACTAATCTCATGCTTTGACTTCTAATTGCCTAGTTAAGGAAATGTGAGCAACTTCTACCAACTCGACCGCAAAGAGCCTTCCAAAATGTGTCAAAGGAATTTAAAACCTTGTCAAAAAGTAAGGTGACTCCCCTCAGGTGTCTAGATACAACAAGGCATCCTTTTTCCTTATTTTTCCAAGTTCACTAGACTTACAAAGGAGGATGGAGACCTTGTTGTACAAAGAAGTTGGTCACCAAGACCAAAAACTCAACCAAAAACCTAGAATACCTACTACAAAGCATTGAAATGGTCCATAAGATCTTATTCCATCCATAAACCAAGAAAAAAAACATGAAAAATTATTCTAGGTCCCTTAGACCCATGGGTGCTCCTGCACCATACTCCCAAGCAAGAAAAAGATCTCAAGTCCTCTTTGAGATCAGGTCTTCTACAGTAGTTCCATGTTGTTTAATATCATTTTCTGACATCCATGTTGCATCCTCTTCAGGTAGACCTTGCCATTTGACCAGGTATTCCTTGTAAATCTTCCTTCTAGTCTTCTTTGTCTCCTTGGTGTTTAGGATGCATTCAAGAGTCATAGGTTGGCTGGGGGGTAGTTCCTTCATCCAATCTTCATCCTCCATTGATGTTGTACCTACTCCATCACCTGCATTCACAGAAGCTTTGAAATGATACAAGTCAGAAATGTTGAAGATAGGAGAGATTGCCACCCCAGGAGGTAGCTCTATTTCATAAGCATTTTGGCCAAACTTGTAGACCACCTTGCAAGGTCCTATATTCTTCATCATGAGTTTGGTATACTTTCCTTTTGGAAGTCTCTCCTTCTTCAAGTGTGCCATCACCAAGTCTCCAACCTTGAATTGGACATTCCTCTTCTTTAAATCTGTCTTTTCCTTATACTTCTCAACATTCTTTTGAAGGGTTTCCTTCACTTGTTGATGAATATCCCTGATTGTAACAACAAAGTCCTCACCTTGAGCACTTCTCTTAGCAACTCCTTGTAGATCTCTTAGTTCATAGACCCCTCTAGGGTGCATGCCATAGACTACTTCAAAAGGGCTTCTACTAATGCTCCTATTCATGGAGTCATTATATGCAAATTCAGCCTGAGGTAAAATCAGATCCCAAGCTTTTCCATGCTCCTTGGTAAGGCATCTTAAGAGGTTTCCCAATGATCTATTCACCACTTCAGTTTTTCCATATGTTTGTGGATGGTATGCTGAACTAAAGGACAATTTTTTTCCTTGAGTTTCTTCCACAAAGTCCTCCAAAAGTGACCAATGAATTTAGAATCCCTGTCAGAAACAATGCTTAAAGGTAGTCCATGTATCCTAACAACCTCCTTAAAGAAGAGACCTGCTATATGAGATGCATCATTGGTGCATTTTCAAGGAAGAAAATGAGCCATCTTACTAAATATATCAACTACCAAAAAGATACTATCAAAATCTCTTTGGATTCTAGGAAACCCCCATACAAAGTCCATACTTACACACTCCCAAGGCCTATTGGGAATGGGAAGTGGCTGATAGAGTCTTGCATTTGATGAAGTTCCCTTTTCCCTTTGACATATTGTGTAGCCTTCCACATGCCTTCTCACATCCACCTACAACTTTGGCCAATAGTAAAATCTCCTAACTTGTTCCAAGGTCTTGTCAAGGCCAAAGTGACCTCCAAGACTCCCACGGTGTTTCTCCTTTACGATATTCTCCCTCATTGAGCACTTACACACACACAATTGGCTTCCTTTGAAGAGAAAACCATTCTACAATAAAAAGTTAGAGAATTTACCATGAAAAGAATTCAAATGCTGCTCAAAAACATTGTATACCTCCTTGAAATTTGAATCTTCATGATACATATCCTTCAATGCTTCAATCCCCATGCTTTGGAGTTGGATCTCTTGCAGTACAAGTGCCCTTCTATTGAGAGCATATGCCACCTTATTTTCTTGGCCCTTCTTATGCTTTATTGTGAAAGTATAGGCTTGCAAAGACTCTATCCACTTCATGTGCCTATGACTGAGTTTGTCCTGTGCATTCAAAAAACTCAAGGCATGATTATCAGTATAAACAACAAATTCTTTAGGTAACAAGTAGTGCCTCCACTTTTTGAGGGCTTGGACCATAGCATACAATTCCAAATCATATGAAGAATACTTCCTCATTGCTTCATTCAACCTCTCACTGTAAAATGCAACCGGCCTGCCTTCTTGGCTCAAAACAACCCCTATTTCTTGATTGCTAGCATCACACTCAATGGTAAAAACTTTATCAAAATCAGGGAGCACAAGTATAGGCTATTTTGCTGCTCTCATTTTCAGATATTCAAACCCTTTATCAGCCTCATCGGTTCAACAAAACTTACCTTTGTTACCTCCTTTGATGGTGTCCAAGATTGGTGCACAAATTTGGCTAAAGTTCTTGATAAAATTTCTATAAAAGCTTGCAAGTCCATGGAAGCTTCTCACATCTCCCATGGATTTTGGTGTTGGCCAAGTAAGAATAGCATCCACCTTTGAAGGATCCATTTTCAAACTTCCCTTGGAGACGAAAAAACCAAGGTAGACTAGTTCTTCCTTCATGAATTCACACTTTTCCATGTTGATCAATAGCTTCTCCTCTTGTAACCTCCTTAGTACCATGTCAAGGTGCTTCAAATGTTCTTCTTTAGACCTGCTAAACACAAGGATGCCATCTAAATAAACTACAACAAACTTTCCAATGAAAGGTCTCAATACCTCATTCATGAGGTGCATAAATGTACTAGGGGTATTTGATAACCCAAAGGGAATCACCAACCACTCATAGAGCCCTTCATTAGTCTTAAAAGTTGTCTTCCATTCATCCCCCTCTCTGATCCTTATCTGATGGTACCCGCTCTTTAGATCAATCTTGGAAAAGTAAGATGCTCTTAATAGACAATCCACGAGGTCCTCCATTCTTGGCATCAGGAACCTATATCTGATTGTGATCCTATTAATGGCTCTTGAATCAATGCAAATCCTCCAATTCCCATCCTTCCTTGGTGCGAGGACAGTAGGAACAACACATGGGCTGAAACTCTTCCTCACTAGCCCTTTATCCATCAACTCTTGCACTTGTCTTGCAATCTCCTCATTTTGAGCAGGTGTCATCTTGTATGTATCCTTATTGGGAAATGGAGCCCTTGGAATCAGATCAATATGGTGGCTTATATCCCTAATGGGAGGTAGGGAACTAGGTAATTCATTCACTGTTATGTCCTTGTACCTTTCCAACAACTCTTGGACTTCCTTTGGTGCACCTTCCTTCTTCTTTGTGGGCAGATCTGCTTCACTTTTTGGCTTCATAATCAGGAAGAATCCTCTTCCTCCTCCTTCCTTCAAGGTCTTCATAAACTCCTTCTCACCCACCAAAACACTAGCCCCTTCATGCTTTGCCTTGTCGTCTTCTAAGAGAGGTGAAAGGTTGTAAGTCTTCCCATCCTTCACAATGGAGTATGTGTTCTTCTCCCCTTCATCCTTGGTCTTCCTATCAAATTTCCAAGGCCTACCAGAAATATATAGTTTAATACTTGTACTCAAAATTTTGTTCATTAGATCTCATACATTAGAAGTCATGACGTGGATCGCTATTGTAGCTTTTTTGTGATTGAATAATTTGTTGTTTTATTTTCAGATGTTGGTTGTGGAAACACCTCCAAATGTTACAAGGGAAATGAATATTGGTGTTTCATCCGCTATACAATCCTCCATGGCTTTGACAGAGGAGGTATGAGGCAAAATATTAAATTTCAATTTACATTTGTTGTTTTAGATGTTATTTTTAGCAAAAAATAAAACCATTATTGATTCGCAGTTTAATTCCTATTTGGATGGTTTATACAAGGATTGAGCCCACCTGAGCATCGACATGAAAATATTTCCATCGTGGAGAGTGATCATGAGATGGCTGTAAGTGATTGTTTTGTTAAATATATCATTTCTTATAATGTAATTTCTATATATTAATGTTTTTACTTCTTATTGTAATAGTTAAAACTTCACCAAGAGCTAAACTGTGGGAGGAGCAGCAAGAGCACTCCTCGAGTACAATAGAAATGAGTGATGGAATTATTGCCATCAGATCACCAAACAAAGGGAAATAATTTATTTCTAGAGCATGGAGAGAAATGAATTTTGATTCCAGAGCCCTTTGTTGTATGCCTAGACATGGCAATTTTGTACATATCTTATATTGGATATATTTGACATTGTATGCCTATATGGCATTCTCGTAAGCCTATATGGCTATTTTGTAACTATATTTTATACTTATATCGACATATATTGATGTATGTGTACATGGCTATTTGGTTAATACAAATATTTTATCGATGGTGTCCATATTTTCTCTTTTGACAATGTCAAAAGCATGGTTGCATACAGATTAGGCAAAAGACTTTTCCTTTTAGATTAGAAATGCATGGAAGTTTCAAAAAGTATCCTTGATATTACAAAAAGATATGTGTTTATACCATAGCAGAAAAAATATTTTGGGGAAAAAATCGGCAAACCAAAAGTATAAGATTTTTTGAAAAAAGTGGGAAAAAGTCTAGAAAAAATGGGAAAAAAATCAGATTTAAAAAAAAAGGTAAAAAAAAGTAGAACAAGAGATAAAAACTTTTTAAAAAAAATTTAAAGGCATTTCCATAGCATAGAGATATATAGAGAAAAATAAAATAAAGAGTTTAACTAATAAATTGTAAAAAAATATTTTTGTAGTTTATATTCATATTGTTGATTACATTGCATTGCACATATTTCAAACTCAAAGCATTGCTTCACATTGCATAACTAATAACTAGATGCTGATAGATGACAACATTTCAATTACAATATAGTTTTTACAAAGTCAACCTACACAGTTATGCAATTACTTCACATTGCATAACTAATAACTAGGAGCAACTCCCAATTGCATTTGCTTGTCATGGCATTCTATGAGACCACATTTCTTTGAGGCATTTTTTCAAACAATTCACTGCCTTGTCTATACTACCACATTTTTGATACATATCTACCAAAGCATTTTTTCAAATAGTTCACTGCCTTGTTGCTATGGCTGAAATCCTAAAACAAGTGCTTTCGAACAAGCTATGGATGCTTGGAAAAAATCTATCAAAAGCATAATAGTAAACAATATCATAGACAAGGCAGTGAACTCTTTGAAAAAATTCCTCAAAGAAATGAGGTCTCATGGTGATGGAATGCCATGACAATCAAAAGCATTTGATTGTCATGGCATTCCATCACCATGAGACCTCATTTATTTGAGGCATTTTTCAAAGAGTTCATTGCCTTGTCTATGCTAACACATTTTTCATACATGTCTATCAAAGCATTTTATCAAATAGTTCATTGCCTTGCTGCTATGGCTAAAAGCCTAAAACAGTGCTTTCAAACAAGTTATAGATTGTCATGGCATTCCATCACCATGAGACCACATTTCTTTGAGGAATTTTTTCAAATAGTTCACTACCTTGTCTATACTACCACATTTTTCATACATGTTTACCAAATCATTTTATCAAACAGTTCACCTCCTTGCTGCTATGGCTAAAAGCCTAAAATAGGTGCTTCCAAACAAGCTATGGATGCTTGGAGAAAATCTATCAAAGCATAATAATACAATAGCATAGACAAGGAAATGAATTGTTTGAATAAAAGCCTCAAAGAAATGTGGTCTCAATGGTGGTGGAATTCCATGACAATCCATAGCAATTTGCTTGCCATGGCATTCGTCATGCCATTCCATCACCATGAGACCACATTTCTTTGAGGAATTTTTTCAAACAATTCACTGCCTTGTCTATGCTACCACATTTTTCATACATGTTTACCAAAGCATTTTATCAAACAGTTCACCTCCTTGCTGCTATGGCTAAAATCCTAAAATAGGTGATTCCAAACAAGCTATGGATGCTTGGAAAAAATCTATCAAAGCATAATAATAAGCAATAGCATAGACAATGCAGTGAACTATTTGAAAAAAAGCTTCAAAGAAATGTGGTCTCAATGGTGGTGGAATGCCATGACAATCCATAGAAATTTGATTTTAATGGCATTCCATCACCATGAAACCACATTTCTTTGTGGCATTTTTTCAAACAGTTCACTGCCTTGTCTATGCTACCACATTTTTCATACATGTCTACCAAAGTATTTTATCAAACAATTCACTATCTTGCTGCTATGGCTAAAAGCCTAAAAAAAGTACTTTCTAACAAGCTATGGATGCTTGGAAAAAATCTATCAAAGCATAATAGTAAGCAACAAGCTATGGCCTCATGGTTTTTTTTCACACAAAAATCAATGTGATTTTATTCACATTTTTTTGTAGGTTATAAACACTTTTTTTTTTGCCAATTTTGTTGTTTTAAATGACGTTCAAGTTTATGGTGGTTTTGTTGTTTATACGATGATATGTGATATTCTAATCCTAATTCATGCTTCTAGGTTGCATAGACATATATTTTGTTTTTACATTTTTTTGTACCAACGAACCCAAAATGAACTGAACCCCCTCCAAATTTTTTTGGCCAAATCGGTGAACCAAACCCCTGAACTTGAACCTCAAACCCTATTCCAACACTCTTCATTTTTCCTACACAAACTTAATTGACCACCAAATTATGTTTCCCCTTGACTTTACCCACATTTACTCCCTCAAACCTCTCTTTTTCATTCAAAACCCCTATTTTCCCAACTAGGGCATGTCATGCCATAACATACTTTTGACCTCCCTTGTCCTTGTAGACCTTTTGAACACATCAAAATCCACAATATCACCCTATTTCCAACCTATTCTAACATATTTTCAAGCAATTTCTTCTTTTCACCTCTTCTAGCCTTGCTTTTAAGGGGCCTCAATTTTGAATTTTCAATAGGGGCAGCGTTAGTAATCTCTTCCAATTCCCTTACTAATGCTATTTTCTTATTCCTACTCATTATCCTACTTACATCAGGCCCATATCACTGAGACACAACCTGAACAATAGGTGGAATGGCCTATTTCAACATACTACACTCAAACCCTTAAGGGATCGATATGGTTGAACGTACCTTAGAGCGATTCCGCGTGTTTGGGTGAGAAAGAGGACCATGTATAGCGTGAAAATGCCTATTCGGACATGTTGGAACATTCTGTTTGGTAACACGAGTTGCAGAACGAAATGTGCACCACTTTGCAACTTTCCACTGCTTATATTTGACACTTTTTCCATCAACTGAAATCTGGACACCACAAGAAAACCACTCTGAGATAACAAAAACTGAGGGAGGTTATTATAGAGGGGCTCAATACAATCCCATGGGATCAGATGAGAAGTTTCTAATCATCACAGTGTCTAAGTAAACTCATGCTGAAGTTTGCAGCCATTTTTCCCTTTGGACCCTTAAGGGATCGATCTGGTTGAACATAGCTCAGAGCGATTCCATGTGTTTGGGTGTGAAAGAGGACCATGACTAGTGTAAAAATGCCTATTCAGATGTGTTGGAATACTTTTTTTGGTCACACAAGTTGTAGAATGAAAGTTGCACCACTTTGCAATTTTCCACTGCTTCCATTTGACACTTTTTTCATCAACTGAAAATTGGACACCACGGAAAAACCACTCCGAGATAATGAAAACCAAGAGAGGTTATTGTAGAGGGGCCCAACATGATCCCATTAGATCATACAAGAATTTTCTAAGCATTACGGTGTCTGAGTAACCTCATGCTGAAGTTTGCAACCAATTTTCCCTTTGGACCCTTAAGGGATCGATCTGGTTGAATGTAGTTTGGAGCGATTCCGCATGTTTGGGTGTGAAAGAGGACCATGCTTAGCGTAAAAATTTCTATGCAGACATGTTGGAATAGTCCATTTGGTCACACGAAGTTGTAGAACGAAAGTTGCACCACTTTGCAACTTTTCACTGCTTCCATTTGACACTTTTTTCATCAATTGAAAACTGGGCACAACGGGAAAACCACTTCAAGATAACAAAAACTGAGAGAGGTTATTGTAGAGGGACCCAACATGATCCCATCGAACCAAACAAGAAGTTTCTAAGCATCACGATATCCGAGTAACCTCATGCTGAAGTTTGTAGCCATTTTTCCCTTTGGACCCTTAAGGGATCAATCCGGTTGAACGTAGCTCGGAGCGATTCCGCGTGTTTGGGTGTGAAAGAGGACCATGCCTAGCATAAAAATTCCTATTCAGACATGTTGGAACAATCTGTTTGGTCACACGAGTTGCAAAACGAAAGTTGCACCACTTTGCAACTTTCCACTGCTTTCATTTGACACTTTTTTTATCAACTGAAAACTGGAAACCACGGGAAAACCACTCTGAGATATCAAAAATTGAGAGAGTTTATTGTAGAGGGGCCCAACATGATCCCATTAAATTAGACAAGAATTTTCTAAGCATCACGATGTCCAAGTAACCTCATGCTGAAGTTTACAACCATTTTTCCCTTTGGACCCTTAAGGGATTGATCTAGTTGAACATAGCTCAGAGCGATTCTGCATGTTTGGGTGTGAAAGAGGACCATGCCTAGCGTAAAAATTCCTATTTAGACATGTTGGAATAGTTCATTTGGTCACACAAGTTGTAAAACGAAAGTTGCACCACTTTACAACTTTCCACTGCTTTCAGTTGACACTTTTTTCATCAACTGAAAACTAGACACCACGGGAAAACCACTCTTAGATAATGAAAATTGAGAGAGGTTATTGTAGAGGGGCTCAACATGATTCCATCGGATCAGATGAGAAGTTTCTAAGCATCACGATGTCTAAGTAACCTCATGTTGAAGTTTGCAGCCATTTTTCCCTTTGGACCCTTAAGGGATTGATCCGGTTGAATGTAGCTCAAAGTGATTCCATGTGTTTGGGTGTGAAAGAGGATTCCTAGCATAAACATGCCTATTCATACATGTTGGAATAGTTTGTTTGGTCACACGAGTTGCAGAACAAAAGTTGCACCACTTTGCAACTTTCCACTGCTTCCATTTGACACTTTTTTCATCAACTAAAAGTTGGACACCACAAGAAAACCACTCCAAGATAATGAAAAATGAGAGAGGTTATTGTAGAGGGGTCCAATGTAATTCTATCAGATTAGACGATAAGGTTCTAAGCATTACGATGTCCGAGTAACCTCATGTGAAGATTGCAGCCATTTTTCCCTTTGGACCCTTAAGGGATCGATCCGGTTGAACAAAGGGTCCATACTCTAAACTTATCCAAACCTTACCAACTATTGGGGAAAAAATTCTAAGGTGTCAAAACTTCAAAATCCACAATTAGATCTCATTTATACCACTGTACAATGGGTAAACCACAAAACCCTCTATTGTAGCCTAAACCTTAGCGGTTTATTGAAAGTGATACTTCCAAAGCTAACCACAACCTAAAAGTTACTCAAACAAGTTTTTGATACCCTACACAAGCTAAAAAAATCGTAAAATAATGCTACCCTACACAAAAACACAATTTAAAATTTCAAAACCACCATTTTTCTTAAAGAAAACTCACTTTTACACACATGGGTTTCACACCCATCTCAGTTTCAGACCTCCCCAACACTAAAACATCATTCCCACACCTTAATAATGTTAGTGTAGACCCATTCCTCAAGTTATAGAGGCTACAGAAAGAGGAATGGGTCAAAAAGCCATTTTTATTGACTCAAAACCTTCAAATGTACAAGTTTAGGCTAGTTTTAGTAAATTGATTATATTCTACTCCTTATTTTCCTTGATGAACAAAACCTACTGAATGGTGCTCCTGCACCAATCATACATTGACCTTCTTGTCACTCCTAAATTTTGGACCACATCCATTACCTCCACATAAAACTTGGCATCCTTGGTCTTCTTGGTTCCCATGCCTTAATATGGTTATGCAAATGAAAATGAAGCAAAGTAATCATCTCCTTCTCCACTGGCTAGAAGAATGCATGCTTAATGTTTTGATACATGATATCAGCTCTCTCATCTTCTCTCATGGTTGAATACCAAAATCTAGTATGGTGGGCCTCCAAAGTTCTCGTCATCTTTCTTCCTCTTCCACCAAATGTTGGCCCGATCCACACGTCTGCAGCCTAATTGACTTTTTTTTTAAAGAAAAAGTTTCTCCTGAGTCACCAGTGTTGCTCTATCTACCTTTTCAGACTCTTTCATTGCTACAGATCATCTCTGGGATTTAATCATTTGTACCACATGTGGTTGATGTGCTTTGAATCCTTGCATCTAAAGGAAATTTGCTCAACATAAATACTTTCTCAAGGTTAACAATCATACATTGACCTTCTATCCCATCTTAAAGTTTGGATCACATCCATTACCTCCATATAAAAATTGACATCCTTGGTCTTCTTGGTTCCCACGCCTTGATATGGTTATGCAAATGAAAATGAAGCAAAGTAATCACCTCATTCTTCACTGGCTGGAAGAATGCATGCTCTATGGGTATGCCTTGCATACTCATACACTAAATTCTCACGAAACATGGACATAAACTAATACACTGGAATCTTCTCAATAACCAAATCACACCTTTTTGCTTGAGACCCATCTTTTGTAGCGTATGACACTTTTTTATACTTCCCGAAATCTACTAGTTTATGCCCCACCTCATCTGTGCTTTCCATATGTTGACATACTAGCATTCATTGCAAGCCACCACAACGATCACATGAACCATCCAAGCATTTTGTCCTATAGAATAGTTGGCCATCCTCTATTTGACATAAATTTTTTGATAAGAACTCTCTTGAAGATTTTGGTGGGGCTTCTATGCCACAATCCTGCAAAACATCATTAGTATGAAAATCTAAACATATAGAACGATAAACATCATAATGGTTAGTGAATTCAATATGTAGTCTACATCAACAAGTAGTGCGTGTGTGATTTATCTTGACATAAAAAGGTTTAATCATTTCAAAAAATCTTTGACAAATACTAATTTGAGGATAAGCATTTTGAAATTTATGAAAAAATTGGGTTTGAGTCATATCCAAAAAATGCTTTGGATGTGGCTCACGGTTCCGACTACCGATTCTCCTTCTTACGACATCCCTTTGATTCAAAGATGGCCTTGTATATTCTTCTAATAATCTTCATTTAGTGTTCTCAATGCTTCAACAACTTTTCTATCTTTATGTGGCAGTCTTCCTAAGAATGCCTATAATTCATTTGAATTGGTTCCCTCAATTCTTTGCCACCTTTGAACGGCTTTTGATAAAAAAATTCTACTAATTCCCATTTGTTCACTTGTCTTTTTAATGAGACGAGATCTCTTTGTTTGATAGCTTACCAAATTCGATGTAATGACACATTGGGTGACATTACTATCCTTTGAGCGTGAGGTCTTACCCACACTCTCATAAGCATCCATTAGATTCTTCACAATAGTGTTTTCACTTGATGCATTTGATGTTCTCAACCCAAGAGTCTTCATGATGTTTCTGTATTGTAAACCCCACATCATTTGAACAAATAGTTGACATCTTCCAGTCTTGTTTAGCCTTTCAAAGAAAATTTTCCAAATCTTATCAACATATCTTCTACAAGTGTGTTCTAGAATCTTACCTTCCATGTGCTGAAAAATATCCTCATCAATATTAATCAAAAACTTTGGCTTTCTACGCAAAATTCTAGGTGGTGTTCTCTTAGGTACATACATCTCAACAATAGAAATTTCATCAATATTTAATTGAGGTGGGCTAGATTGCGTACCTTCGACCAAGGGTGGAATAGAATACATACCTTGAGGTTCACGTGGGGATGATGGCATTCCTTGTTCGTCAAATCTGAGTGATGATGTACTCTCAACTTCAAATGTGGTGGATGGTGTCCCTCCATATTTTCTTGTGCTTAATGGTGTCCCTTCATATTCCCTTGCAGTAGAGGGCATGTATCCAACTATGGCATCTGCATCTCCCCTAGCACGACTTGTTTTTCTCTTCAACTGACTTGTTTTCGTCAATTGTTCCCAATTTCTACTTTTCACTATATTCCCTCATCCATTTTTTCTCTTTATCTCTAAAGGCTTCGAGCTGATCATCTATTAGTTTTTTCCTTTTAACAGTTCATTTCTTCGACATGATGAATAATTTTACTTGTGCAGAAAGTGCTAAGTCAAGTCAAATTAACTAGTAGTGAAGGGTTGTAAAAGTCTATTAAAGAGGGAGACCAACGGTCACCTCTTTCAAATGTTAGTTTTTGAAGTTGAAGTGGTTTTTTTTTAGAGGGAAACATTATAAAAGGCCATGATAAACTTGAATGGAGGATGATCTTGGATTGGGCGTCAAACCAAATTAGGAAATGTTGAGTTTTCCTTAACAAAATTTAGCTTTTGGTGACTAAAATTGAGTTTTTGAGTTGGGTAGCGTTATTTTATGTTAGATTGAGCATGAAAAAGGTATATTAGGCTTGTTTCAACGGTTTTCAAGTTTTGGAGTGTTTGGCAAGTGCTACTTTCAATAAAACATACGGTTTCTAAGCCTAGGGAGAGGATTTTATGGTTTGGGTGGTAAATGATTAAATCTCTGCAATCTAATACTATAATTTGAAGTTTTAATAGATATAAAGTGATGACTCAAGGTTTCAGGAGATTTGGACACGTTTTGAAGGTGGTCCCTTTGTAAAAGTGGGCTAATTTGGGCCCTTAAAAGCGTAGAAAACTTAATAATTTGCGTAGTTTGGTACAAAACAAGTATTAGTGATTGTTGGATATGTTGAAAGGCTCTGTAATGGGTAAAATAAAGGTGTCTAAATAGTCCTAGGTATGTAGAACAACAAATCACTATGGTGGTAGGTCTTAACTTGGACTTCAATCTATTTTGAGACTCCTTTGGTTGTTTCGGTGAATGAAAAACTCCATTCCTCATGATCAGCCTGTACAGACCAGAAGGGTATGAGTTTTACTTTAATTTAAAGATGGATCCTTTCCTCCTATTGTGGCAACCTATGATTCAAAGGAAAGTCCTGTAATATGTTGTTTTCAAGTTTCATGTTTCTTTTAATAGTGGTAAGGTGTCTATAGGGATGGTGATGTTATCTTAGGCTGAGAATGTGAGTTTTTGGCATGAAAAGGAGGAACCAAAGTGGTGTTTTTGAGATCTAATGAGGCTAAAGGCCTAGTGAAGGTTTTTTTTTTGTACAGACCCTGACAAACTTTTTTGATGCTTTGGTGAGGCTTGGAAGGCCTTGGAGTTGTGAAATATAGAAAACCCTAGATATTTATGAGCAAATTGAGGGGTTTTGTATTGGAAACCTATTTGAACATGCATTAGGAGTATATTCCAATTTTTTAGAGACATGTATGGAAAATTTGGTAGCATAGACAAGGCAAACAGTTGATTTGTATAACTGTTTGAAAAAATACCTCAATGAAAGCTTTGGAAGCATACACAAAGAAAGTCAATTGTTAAATTTAACAAAATGCCTCAAAGAGATGTGGTTTAAAAATGTAATAGGAAAGTGTATAGAATTGTGTAATTTAAAATTTACATTGACAACCTAAGGTTGTAACATGACAAACAAACAATTTGATCAATATGGAATAAGCAAAACAACAAAAATGAAAGCAAGCCATAATAAAATGAAAGAAAATGTACAAAGACTTCACATACCTAAAAAACCAAAGTTTAAAATGGAGTTCTACCCAATTATGTATCCTTTGCTTCTTCTTTCCTCAAAGTCCTCAAAAATTTGACTTTTTCAAAAGCTTGTTCCCCTCCAAACTTCAATTGTATATCAATTATCATTGCAATTCGAACTTGAATTCATATTACATGCCTTTCAATGTGAAAATTCTACTATTTCATGCAAAGGTGATGGAAATATCATGAAAAAGGTGGTGAAATCTAAAAATCATGCATGCACACTTCACTCAATCACCAAAAAGCTACTTTTTGTCAGAGCATGCGTAGAACCAAGAGAATATGCAGAATGTGGGCCGACATCATGGGTATATTATGTTTTTTAACCATTTTTAGTGCAATAAAAAATGTGCTCACGTTATAACACGAGTGCGTTATTTCTTGCTAAATGGCCATCTCTCTATTTATTAATAACGTACTCGTGTTATAATAAAGTTAAACTTTTTAAGATTTATAGGGTAGACCCACCCTATCTCCCACACTCTTTCACCCTCTCCCACCTTATCTCCCACTCAACAACTCTCTCCCACTCTCTCCAACTCTCT
>VDFB02058242.1:80170936-80319109 GCA_007258455.2 Sequoia sempervirens | reverse complement strand
AAATTTCAAATAAATTACATTTTTAGAAACTAGTCTCCATTCTACAAATTTCAAAAAATAAAAATTAAAAAAAATCTATTACTTTCAAAAATTTGTAGGGGGAGCACGGCCAAAATTCTACTTTTTATGAAGTGCCCACTTAGAAACTTAGTAAAATCAACATTCATTAAAATTGTCAAAAATTATGCATCAACTAGATAACGTTAGCTTAACTCCGGACCATATAGCTTATCAGCACGCTAAAGTTCACGTGCTAGGGTCGACAAGAGTTGCTATGATGTTTTTCTAACAAAAACAACAAATTTTTTTGTGCATCCCTCTTTTGAGCCTCTTAATCTCAACCATTTTCAAAATAAATTAGTAGTTTAGAAAGTAGACTCGAAGCACTTCAATCCTTGTTTTTGTTCCATCTCAAAATTTTGAGTGTAGCTATGCATAATTTCACATCCAAGGTCAGTATTTCCTGATTTCAAAAAAAAAGTGGCCACTTAAGCCCCCTTTTTGGGAACCATCTTGGTGCACTTACCCACAAGCAATATTAACACATTCCAAAATCCATAAGACAAGAAACTTCAACGCAGAGAAATGCGGAGCAATTCCATTTCTCCCAAACAACCTTTTGCACAAGCCAAACACTGTCAAACACATCTTCTACTGGTGCATGATCTAGAACTAGAGTCTCTGGATATAACACCTATGAACATCACATCCAAACCACACAAGCATATCTTCAAGCATGAAGAAATGTGGAGCATAATATAGAACACACCCGTACCACTGTGTACAATCTATATAAAAATTTTCTCAAAAGCACTTGGAAACCAAGTGACCATGTTGCATTTGCAACAATTGCTCAACACCACAAACACCTTCTCATCATAACCACACTAGAGGTTGAAATAGGTTGACATCAATGAAAACACTAATGACAACATAGTGTAACATATTTCTACCCAATTATACCATGGAGTCCAAACCAAGTAATCAACCAACCAAGTTAGTGGATGTACCCATCATGAAAATAGAGTTGTTTGACACTTATTCAAAACAATCTTTTAAAAAATGTCATTTTGTGTCATGCCAATCCCTTTCCTTGTGATTTTTAGTGTTTAAAATGCAAGAAATAGTATAATGGCACAAATTCAATAAGAAACATGCTTTACAATTTATAAGGTTTTTGAAGAAGAATGTAATAATTTTGACATATGAAGATGGTTTGATCTCTACTATTCACTCTATGATAAAATGGATTTAGAAAACATTGCATTTATAACATCAATAGTATCTAGTATCCATTCAATTCTAACTTAATAATTATATCCAAAAAATTGTCACAAAATATCTTTAAGAACAAGTAAAATAAGATAAACAAAAAATTAAAAAATAGCAAATAACCATAACCTTTATTTCACAATTCAAAATATCTCTATGTCAAGACACAAATAGGGATCTAACTCTAATTATTATAGTAATTGTTGTCACCTGGATTCTGCACCCTATTGAATGTAAAACTTAACAATCTAGTGCAACATGGGAAGACCTCTAAAGTTGTGGGTCACTTATAGATAGAGGTCAACCTCTAGAGAAGGTCAGCTTCCTTTGGTGTCACCTAGACTACTAATTTTGTAAGGAAAAGGGAGAAGGAGAATGCATATAAATGAAAATTTAATCCTATGGTGATACACAACATTGATAAGAAATCATGAAATGAAAACAAGATGAACATACACTGGGAAACTTAATGACAACTGTTTCACTTACTCAACATAACCTCTTTAGACTTATGCGTCATTCTTAAAAAGGCTTGATCTACATACATATCTTAAGAAGGAAAGATGAATTTCACAGCTTTAAGGTATGAATGTAGACTTAGAAAACACAGTTAAAAACTTGCATAATCTAAAAATACAGAAATGAGAGTAGTATAAACATTAACACTAGCTTCCAAGGTAAACTCTGTGTTGTATTCCAGATTCCAGTTGAGTTACAAAGCATACATCAGCTAAGAAAGGATTGCTAAAAATCACTAACTCATGGGAATGCATAATTCAAACTACTTTACAAAGAGCCAAAAATGCCTTATATACAAAAGATGTGTTGGCCCCCTTAGGGCTTACAAAAATATCAGTCCTTGGAAAGATCTATCCTTAGATCTTTTCGAATGAAGTTAATGTTGCATTCAAGTGTATCCCTGCTGTCTATGTCTGTGAAGAGTTGCTCCAGGAATGACCTTCTTGATGTTTTGCAACTACAACATTAACTTCCTGGTCTTCATGTCCAGCCTCTAACCTCCCTGTCAAGCTGCTTTGAATGCTCCTGAGCCCAAAGTAGATCCACGCCACTGCATTCTATTGATCTTCTTTGCAGGGGTCAAACCGCCACGGCTCTCCTGTAGCTCACTCTGATTGGTTGAGCTCGTGCCACATGAGATTGCCAGACGGTCAAAATTCGTTCAGACTAAATCGCATGTCGGTGAGACACTAATCGTGTCTCCCCGATGCGATTAGACTCCTCAGTAGTTAACGGCATAGCTCATGACGATCAACAAGACCACATAGCGAGTTTAAAAGTTATATCAACATCCACAGTGGCTATCATCCAGACCATCGACAAGACTTTTCGCTTTCGGGAAGACCTCATGGCGAGCCCTCAGGAGTCATACCGATATCCCTTTCCATCACTTAGTCATCCGCATTCGAAAAGATCTCCTTCAGTCGGCAGGAGGTCATACCGATTTTCGTGAGTTATACTGATGTGCTCCACCGTCGGCAGGACATCCATGTGTCAGTGAGACATCTTGGCGAATTCATCTTGTTTTGGCGAGGGCCCATCCTCCTATGCTCAATGGTCAGTGAGACTCATCGGGTCAGGGAGACTTCTCCCCGAACTCTAAATATTACATTGAAGGCACCCTTTGTTGGCAGGACTTTCCCCATTCAGCCAGACTTTATGCCGAAGGAAATACTCTCTCAGCGAGACTATCCTCATTTGCTGAGACATCATGTCGAGCTATTTACATCACACTGAAGGCACAAAATATGTCAGCGTGACCTCCTACTATCAGTGAGACCTCATATCGATGATGCATCCCCTCGTCGAGAGCTCACTTTTCTTGTCGAGGAGACATCGCTATATCAGCAAGACCTTTTACCGAAGGCACCTTTCATCGAGACCTCATTTCGATGTCATCCACATCAGCAAGACCTTTTGTTGTTGGCGAGACTTCTTACTGAAGGCCAAACACACATCGAGACCTGTCATGGTTGACAAGATCTCATACCTTTGTCGAGACATCATGGCGACTCTACCTTCCTTTGGCACGAGCTCACATCCTTTCTTGTCGGGGAGACTGGCACTTTTCGGTGAGACCTCATGTCGAAAGCACAACCCTTCACCAAGACCACTTCACCTCGACGAGACCTCACCCTGACAATGAGACCCTATAGCAAATCCCCCATACCGTCCCTGAGACCTTGGCATGTTGGCCAAACATTTCCCCGAGATCCCCATCCTACGCTGAAGGAACTTCGCTTCGGTGAGACACCATTCGATTGGCCAGACCTCAAAGGGAGAGCCCCAACTTTCACCGAGACCCTCCATTGGTCACTCTTTGTCTTGTTGGGGAGATACATAAAGACTCATGGTGACCTGAAAGTCCTGTGACTGGTGCACTTAGCCAAATGGAACACACTGCTAGTTGGAAAGACAACGAAAGGGTCTTGCCGACTTTCTTCTCTGAGGAGTTTTATGCCAAACTGACTGAGTGATACCTTTCAAATGAGCTCCTTGTGAAATAGCATTGGATGCATGACCTAACCCATGATACAAATGTCCCATTTTGCCCTCAAGAACACCTAAAACATAATTTATCCTACCTGATTGAGCAATTTATCCTACCTGATTGAGCCCGTAGGTAAAAATTGGGTAACATTTCTGGCAACCTTTGCTGGATGTTTATCTGCTTAACATGGAAACCAGTAGCCTAGGCCTATCCATTGGGCATAGAGTCATTAGGAAAACTTAGGAACGAACTTGGAGCAGCCTTGTACATGACTATAACACATTTGTAACTCATAGAACATAATAGGTTGCCGAAAACTTATTGAAAATAGGAAAAAACTGAAATGAAACTATTTACTATGTTGTGACAACACCTAGGGAATGAAAAATACATCTAAACCTACCCTACACTAACCAGTATGAAATTGGTCAAACAAAACCATTTACAAGATGACTAAAATAGCTGCCCTTTCTTCTCAATATGTAGTGACTGACATGTTCAAGGACAACTGAGTAAAAGTAAAAAAATAGAAAAAGTTTACCAAGGCGATGCACTGCCTCTGGAAAGAGGTGAATGAGTTCACTTACCTCCTTAAACTGATCACATGAATTTGTATTCAAAGTAGGACAAGTAAATTGAACACACTCCTTTTTGGCTATCAGTGCATCTTGGATATCTTCTTTTACTGTACCTTCATGTGTGGGTACAAGATTAGTCCTTGGTGTTGTATTGGACTCCATCTGAGCTAGGTATCTGATTGGACAACCTCTGGTAAGGGTAAAGCTTGAAATTTCCTGGCTCATCTCTTGCTCATGGGCGGCCTCTTTATCATCTTGTTGGCTGGAAAAGCATAATCCCTATGGTTGACTTGGTGGAAAAAGGGGAACTTCCTCAGTATGCTCATGCTTTCCCAAATGAACACTTATTTCTTCAATGGAGAACAAAGAGATAGCTTCCTCCATCACATATTCAATCAACACATCAACCTCAGGCTCTTTTATGCACCAGAATGGAAGCTACTTATAATTTTCATCATTACTGGAAGAATTACATCCTGATTCAAGCTTGTCCTCTTTAAGGACAGAAGACAACAATTCAAGTGGTGATGAAATCTCAAGTTCTTATGTACAATAGAATGGAAGTTCCTCTAACCAGTTATGATTTTGCAAATCAGGTTCATGAGGTTTTTCCTGTTGTTTCATGACCTCTACAGTTACTGCTCAAGATCATCATAACCCTCAACCTCTTCTAATTCTTTGGCATCCAATGTTGAGTAAAACTGTTCAATTATATCAGTGTACACTTCTTCGTAAAGCTCAACATCAACTTTCTCAAGCATAACATGCTCAAAAGTATCAAATCCAGTTTTACACTGCTCCTCTTGCTCAGCCTTTTCCACCATTTCACCTTGTTGTCATGTTGGAACATTTTCACCATCTTGTAGAACAGTGGGAGGATCATCAGCTAAAACATTGTTAGAAACATTTTGAGAATTCTTCTCCTGTTCAGCCTTTAGCAGCTGTAGTCTATATTCCTCCATGGCTAAATGTAGCAAGTTCACACTTCCATAATCCATCATGTTGATTGTATTGTGCAGGCCAAAATTCTGCTATTCATCTACAACCTCATTTTCCTCCATTATCACATTTGATTTATCATTCCCAAGCTCTTGTTCAAACATAACAAAAGCTAAAAGATTTGTTTCTTTCACTACAAGCATCTCTTCTTTAGGTTGCTCTAGAACATAAGGGGTTGGTTGAGCCTCCCTAATGGGTTCTTCACAAGGATGCCATTGTTCAATAAAGGGCTCTTGAATAGAAGGAGAGCCCCTAAAACTTGGGAAAGTAAATTTCCTAGGTTTCTCCATAGGTTGTTGCTTAAGGATAGGTTCCTGAGTTGAAACAAGATTTCTAAAACTTGGGGACTCAAATTTAGCAGGCTGAAGAGGTTCAGCTTGCTTGAAGCTTGGAAAATTGGGCTTGGGAACTCCTTTATTGATAGGATTGTTCAATATTATAGGAAGAGCTGGGCTGAGACTAGGACTGGAAGTTTCATACCTTAATTGGCATTGATACTCAAAATAAGCTTGACTACTTTGCACCTGAGTAGACAGAGACTTGATCTGCTCCTCTTTAGCAACTATCTCTCTTTCCAGGCTTTCCTCAAACTACCTTCTTTTTGTCACCTGCTCTTGATCATAAATAAAGGATTGATCAACCAACTCTTGTTGCTGTGAGATGATCATTTTCTGCCTCTTGATGTCAACCAACATCCGATACATATGTGAGAACACCTTACTAGCATCACTAATCTTCATATGTTCAAGTTTTTGGCTTAAAGCCCACAACACATGGTCAAGGTTTTGAATTAAATCCAATACATTCTGGTAAGGGTGCTCTTGAGGCTGATTATGCAGATAATCATGTTGGTTGGTATCAAAGACCTCTTCATGGGGTTGATTTTGATCATAGATTGGTTGATATTGAGACTGAGCAGGGATGGGAGGGTGGAAAATATGATGAGGTTGCTAGTAGTCTACTATTACAGGGACATTTGGCATAAGACCAGCAAGCTGCTCTATGTGAGATGGTTGGTAAGAGGGCACCCATGCCTGGTTTTCATGAAATGGTGGGTAATATGACATATTTCCATAAAATGCAGACATATTTGTTCATTCAAGAGACTGGAAATTCCTTGGAGTTTCTAGTAAAGCAAGAAACCAGGTCTGATTTTTCATAATAGCACTTTGTCTGCTTGAAACCATTTGATATCTTTCTGGAGTCGCTAGCTGTGTTGAAAATTTGCCTCCAAAAGGATGAAACTGCAACTATACACACCAAACAATAGTAATCAAATGCATAAACATGAACTAAGAAGCAGTTCCCAGTCCCACCGGGCGTGCCAAAAACTGTTGTCACCTGGATTCTGCACCCTATTGAATGTAAAACTCAACAATCCAGTGCAACATGGGAAGACCTCTAAAGTTGTGGGTCACTTATAGATAGAGGTCAACCTCCAGAGAAGGCCGGCTTCCTTTGGTGTCACCTAGACTACTAATTTTGTTAGGAAAAGGGAGAAGGAGAATGCATATAAATGAAAATTTAATCCTATGGTGATACACTGCATTGATAAGAAATCATGAAATGAAAACAAGATGAACATACACTGGGAAACTTAATGGCAACTGTTTCACTTACTCAACATAACCTCTTTAGACTTATGTGTCATTCTTAAAAAGGCTTGATCTACATACATATCTTAAGAAGGAAAGATGAATTTCACAACTTTAAGGTATGAATGTAGACTTAGAAAACACAGTTGAAAACTTGCATAATCTAAAAATACAGAAATGAGAGTAGTATAAACATTAACACTAGCTTCCAAGGTAAACTCTGTGTTGTATTCCAGATTCCAGTTGAGTTACAAAGCATACATCAGCTGAGAAAGGATTGCTAAAAATCACTAACTCATGGGAATGCATAATTCGAACTGCTTTACAAAGAGCCAAAAATACCTTATATACAAAAGATGTGTCAGCCCCCTTAAGGCTTACAAAAATATCAGTCCTTAGAAAGATCTATCCTTAGATCTTTTCGAATGAAGTTAATGATGCATTCAAGTGTATCCCTACTGTCTATGTCAGTGAAGAGTTGCTCCAGGAATGACCTTCTTGATCTTTCACCACTATAGCATTAACTTCCTGGTCTTTGTGTCCAGCCTCTAACCTCCCTGTCAAGTTGCTTTGAATGCTCCTAAGCCCATAGCAGATCAACGTCACTGCATTCTGTTGATCTTCTTCGCAGGGGTCAAACCACCACGACTCTCTTGTAGCTCACTTTGATTGGTTGAACTCATGCCACATGAGATTTCCAGATGGTCAAAATTTGTTCAAACTAAATCGCATGTTGGTGAGACACTAATCGTGTCTCCCCAATGCGATTAGACTCCTCAGCAGTTATCGACATAGCTCATGGTGATCGGCAAGACCACATAGTGAGTTCAAAAGTTATATCGATATCCACAGTGGTTGTCATCTGGACCATCGACAAGACTTTTCACTTTCGGGAAGACCTCATGGTGAGCCCTCAGGAGTCATACCAATATCCCTTTCCATCACTTAGTCATCCACATTCGGCAAGAGCTCCTTCATTTGAGAGGAGGTCATACCGATCTTCGTGAGTTATACAGTTGTGCTCCACCGTCGACAGGATATCCATGGGTTGGTGAGACATCTTGGAAAATTCATCTTGTTTTGGTGAGGGCCCGTCCTCCTATGCTCAACGGTCGGTGAGACTCATCGGATCTGGGAGACTTCTCCCCTAACTCTAAATATTACACCGAAGGCACCCTTTGTCAGTAGGAATTTCCCCATTCGGCCAGGCTTTATGCCAAAGGCAATACTCTCTCAACGAGACTATCCTCATTCGCTGAGACATCATGTCGAGCTATTTACGTCACACCAAAGGCACAAAATATGTCGGCGTGACCTTCTGCTATTGGTGAGACCTCATATCGATGATGCATCCCCTCGCCGAGAGCTCACTTTTCTTGTCGGGGAGACATCGCTATATCGGCAAGACCTTTTGCCAAGGCACCTTTCGCCGAGACCTCATGTCGATGTCATCCACATCGGAAAGACCTTTTGTTGTTAGCGAGACTTCTTGTTGAAGGCCAAACACACATCGAGACCCTTCATGGTCGACAGAATCTCATACCTTCGCCGAGACATCATGGCGACTCCACCTTCCTTTGGTACAAGCTCACATCCTTTCTTATCGAGGAGACTGACACTTATCGGCGAGACCTCATGTCGAAAGCACAAACCCTCACCAAGACCACTTCACCTGGGCGAGACCTCACCCTGATGGTGAGACCCTACAGCGACGCCCCCATACCATTGCCGAGACCTTGGTCTGTCGGCCAGACATTTTCCCAAGATCACCATCCTACGCCGAAGGCACTCCGCTTCGGTGAGACACCATTCGATCGACCAGACCTCAAAGCGAGAGCCCCAACTTTCACTGAGACCCTCCATTGGTCACTCTTTTTCTTTTCGGGGAGATACATGAAGACTCATGGCATCCCGAAAGTCCTAGTGACTGGTGCACTCAGCCAAATGGAACGCACTGCTAGTCGGCAAGACAACGAAAGGGTCTTGCCGACTTTCTTATTTGAGGAGTTTTATGCCAAACTGACTAAGTGATACCTTTCAAATGAGCTCCTTGTGAAATAGCATCGGATGCATGACCTAACCCCTGATACAAATGTCCCATTTGGCCTTCAAGAACACCTAAAACATAATTTATTTTGCTTGATTGAGCCCGTAGGTGAAAATTGGGTAACAATAATATCAATATAACATAGCCATAGATAAAACCACAAAACCAGTGCCTTCATTTAATAGATAACAAAAAAATGTTTTAGAATGAAATGAAACATAATAAAAAAGGATCTAGTTGCGTGCAAATTCCAAAAATTAAAACTCACTAAAACAATGGAAAGTGACTTACCTCAAGATTTTGCACAAATTGTGTCTTGTTGTGAACAATATCGGTTATAAAAAAATGGGTAGATTTTTCTAGAAAAAAATTATGAAACCCTATCACAACAAAAAAAAAATTAAATGGGACAAACCAAAATCAATCTCCCTATAGCCATTTCTTTAATCTATTCACAATAAACGAAAAGTCAATATGAAAATATCAAGACTTTAGGGATACTAGATTCTTGAGTTGGAGACAAGATTTTTGCAACCTTTTAAATGGAAATATTGGTTGAGTAAAAAAAAATGAAGCATGGGGCAAGGAATGTTTCAACTACCTAAAAGTTTTTTTCCTAGTGTGAGACATCTCTTGAGCAACACCAGTTCCATCTAGCGGCATGAGACAAGTTTTTCAATGCTTTATGGACTTTTCAGTCCACTTAAAAATACTCTTAGCTAATTAATCATGGTGGTGTGTTGATAGAAAATAATGAGGTAGAATTTATCTACACTTTAAGTCATTCCAAACGATGTTGTGAGTCTTGAATTATAAGAAAAATGAGTCTAGTATGCATCTTCAATATCATGTAATTTTCTTAATGTCATGCCTGATAAGAGTACACAAAAATATACTCATAAAGTAGAATCAAAATATAGATAAGTCTTCACATTAATTTTTTTATGAAGGCAATGAAGATTTTAGATCCAAGTAAAATTATTCATAATAACGGCATAAAAATTAACACATTAAAGAACATAAGTGAAGAAGAATAGATAGAAGAGATGAGACACCAATAACATGGGGAAACTCTTTCTAGTTAAAAAACTCCACAATCCAATTCACTAAACCAATGTGTTAATTTGCAACAAGAACATGTTAGAATACACTTACATGATCAAAGCCTTAACATGGAGATCTGCATATTGCTCCTCTAGAGGAAATCTGACAATATAACCTTGTAAAGAAAACTCCTCAATGCCTCTATATCAATCCTTCAATATACAATGTCATGGAGGCCTAAAATACCACCAAAATTCAATACCATGGGCCTTAACAAGGTCCAAAAATACCATGGTAATAATTCTCATGAACCACACCTAAATTTGAATAATTATTTTTTATTTAAATCCCTTAGAAAAACACTCTATAACACATCATAACATGTATCATAAGTGGGTCAAGATTCTTAGTCCACTTTGTAACTCCGTATAACCATGGTCTTAAATATGTCATAGAATTTATCATAAGTAACCTCCACATCTTACAATGTCATAATGACATTAGATGATCTTAAAAATTATTACACCTATCATAAGATGCCAACAAGTGGCTAGGAGTGCCACCTCAAACTGAGGTGCTCCACTCCTCATGTGAGGACAAATACAATATGAATGCAAGGTTGAGACACATTTTTCTAACATTCTCCCACTTTTTAAACACCTTGTAAGAGAAAAAGTGAAACTCTAATAAATTCATGAACTATTAAGGTTACCACCATGTCGCCCCAACTAAAATCTAATGTGCTCAAGAGGTTCGTAGATGCATTTGTGGCATCTTCCAAGTGATCGCCATCCTAACAACAAAGATATTGTCCTTCATCATGCCTAAGCACAAAAAATATGAAAACTAAGCCAAGATGACGAATTAAATATCACATAGAAATATTGATGTATGCATCATCAAATCATTACTAGAACACAACCAAGAAGTCCAATCTCCTTTTGAAAAAAACATAGTATGCACCACATACTCCAAAACTATCTAAAATAATGATCACAACTAGATTCTCACATCAAAAAAACTCCAACCACTAATAGTCATTCTAGTCATGAGATATCCAACCCACATTGTAGCTCCCATTCCTATATAATCCATTATTTTTCTCAAGGTTGTCATCTCCCATGGTAACAAACCACATTAAAAATTATAAAGAGCCTCAATACTACATTCTAATGAAATCTATCCACAAGGACACATGTATCTCTTAGGAATCCAACTACATAGGGAATATCTAAGATGGTTCCTACCAAAGAAACTAAAATTCTATAAATCAAAGCTCACATAGAGGATGTGGCTCATTTCATGAAAAAATTGTATCAAAGAACACACATCATGATCTACAAACTACAACCAACTTACTACAATATGGAACATACTTTCGTAAATAGTTTATTCCTCACTCTCTCACCCCTAATCTCCTTCAACTCTTCTAAGTTCTTCACATCACAAATGATAAATATTAAATATCCTACATACTACTACTAAAGGAAAACATTGAAGTACAACACTAGTAAATGGGAACAAACAATGAAAGCAAGAAAGGTATGCAAAAACACTTCCTACACTAAAATAATGAGTTTTCTGCAATTTGATTTTTTAACAATTATAGAAAGAAGAAACACATATAAACATAAAATAAATTTAATATACCATAATGTAAGTGTAGATAATGAAAACCCTTTCAGAGAAAAAATCCACACTCCTAAGAATCCCAACATATTATTTAGCAAATAATACATTTACAATATGCTTGCAAATTGATCCTTCACAAGAATATCACCAACTAAAGATCTAGAATATTTTTGATAACTTTTAATAATATCTACCAAATTCACACAAAAAATCCATCTCAAGCACCTAATAAATAGGAGATACAATACATGAAACCATCAAATGATAATTAGAAAACCATAAGCTAAAACCACCCAAAAATTGGTGCCCAAACAAATCCTTATCTTAGAAATTCAACACCCAAATATCAAGATGAGTCTGCATACTAAAAATAACATATTCCTTCCAATTGTCATAACATCATTATAATCCACTGAACAAGTTGGGCATTCCATTTTCCATATCTCCAACCAAAGATGCATTATGATGTGTAATAACGCACATCATAATTTGGTCAACACGTGTAACTCCTCCTTGTGGATCTTTTGTGTCCAACATATTTTCACATTTCCTATGCAAACTTATGTAGGTCATAACTTTTGATTTGGGAGGTTGATTGGATCCTTTTTCAAATTGCATAGTTTGAAGAGACCTACACAACATGCACCTCCCTTGGTAGTGTTGAATAATTTGAAATATTTATTTTGGATAGAATCCAACTCTAAAGCCCAAAATTAGAGTTTTTCTATTTTATAACCCCAAAATCACACTTTTTTATAATTTTAACATTAAGAGAAAGGTTGATACACCTTTCCTAAAATTCACTTTATAGTGAGAAAGGTGGTTAAGCACTCATGTTAATCCCTTGTCACAAAATAATGTAGTATTCTATGGTTTGTTAAACATAAATATCCCTCACTATTCTGTTGCAATGAATTATTCAATTGTCTCCCAATCCGACTTAAGGTGCAATCAATTTCTAAGTCATACAAGTAGTCAATATGTATACCATATCCCATAGATTTTTGTTCATATCAACTGTTCACCACTCGCCCCATCACATGTAACCAACACCCAATTTTCTATTCCAACTCTAAATCATGTAACCAACACTAGATAGGGATGAGAACATGGCTTCCATTGCTACCTAAAGGATCCAACCAAAAAATATCTATCACACCAGCTCCTAATTATTTTCCACCTTGGTTTGTTAGAGGTTGGGATGGATTAATCATTGAAACAACATTGACATCTATAGAGGCGACCTTTTTTTGTTTTAATTTGTAATGTATGTTGTGGACTAAAAATTTATGTATAAATATATGGTAATGAAATTGTAAGATAGGGGGACCAACCACAACAAGGCCCTAGGTCACGGAGAGCCAAGAGTAGAAGGCTGCCCTAACTTACCTCACTCTAAAGGGGTGTTTGGAATGAGGGACAAGAATGATGAGGACTATAATGTCCTTTGACCACTTTGCAGACCCGAAATTAGGATTGGGGCTAGGTGAGCTGGTATTCGGATTTAGTATTGTACCTTAGGTAGCTCTCTACCCAAGGATGAAAGCGCAGTTCTGGGATGATAGTTGGTGCACTAGCGTCTCTTAGGTGCATTGGTGTCCATACAACCAGAGGACCAAAAATACCATACGAATTGTTAGAAAATAAGATGACCTCGCTAGTGACTTCTAAAGGAGAAAAACATAATTATAAAGTATGAGAGATATAAACAGATGTGATAAAATAGATAGATAAGAGCTAAAGTGATGAAGATAATCCCACCAAGTCACCAATTCACCATCTAGCTCCAAAAGCACAACCACCTACACACAAGAAAGAGGGGAAATTTGTTGGGGCTGCATAATTAGACCCTCATTTTGGTGTTTCCAACTCCACAGACAGCCAAATAGAAATGATAGAGAAATGTATGATAGATAAGTAAAGAAAGAAGGAATGCAAATAACACTACAAAATAGTAAAGAACTACTCTAACAAATCGCAAAGGAGAGGAGTAAAGTGTTACCACCTCCACTAAGAGCTCACTAGCCAATGGAGGAGAAAATAAGACTTGAACAATCACCACATCCTCGACTACGATGAAGGGAGTTTTCGAAAAACCTCAAGCCCATGTTGCAATGGCTTGCTTCACACTTGTTTTATGGAGTTGACAGAGTGTTGTTGCTTCTATAATGGAGTGCTAAAGTGCTATTGAGAGTGGAGAATGCCACGAGAATGAATTTGAATGCTTAGGGGATGCAAAAAAAGATGGATTGAATGAAGAATGGATGAATTTGAAGAAGGAAGAATTTGTCATTTTTGGGGTTGGTTGGTCGAAGAGGGATGTTACAAATTGTTTGCAATAGGAGGTGTATCGCCTCTACCAACTTCAGAAGCAGGAATTTTTCAGGGATGTAAGTGCACCATGCAGATGTCTACGCATTGTGCAGGTGTCCCCGAAAAAAATTCTTCTACTAACACAATAGACAGATGCCAAGTGGAAAGAAGTCAACTAGCTGATGTGAAATTTTGACTTAAGATTTGGTTTTCTAAGGTGAGGATGTGCAAAAGGGGGATTTGTGTAAGGGGTGAAAATTCGTTCTTATACATTTTTCCCCCACTTGAGCAAGCACGAATAGTAATGAGTGCTTTGGTAAAGTAGATCGAAGAGTGAATAGGGTTATAAATTTATACCTGTACTGTCGAGGAAGTAGAACTATGAAGTTGTAGAATGAAAGCATTTTACAGGCACACAAACCTACAAGGAGGCAACCCCCAAGATCTCTCACATGAAGGAAGCCTCGAGAAGTAAGCGCCTCATAGGCTTGCAGACCTACAAGGAAGGTGTCCTCCAAGATCTCTCGCATGAAGGAAACCCCAGAAAAAGTGCCTCATAGACCCACAAACCTACAAGGAAGGTGTCCTTCAAGATATCTCACATGAAGGAAACCCAGGAAAAGCACCTTCCAGATTTGCAGACCTACAAGGAAGGTATCCTCCAAGATCTCTCACATGAAGGAAACCCTACAGAAAAAGTGCTCTACAGGACCGCAAACCTGCAGGGGAGCAACCCCCAAGATCTCTAGCATGGAGGAAGCTCAGAAGAAGTGCCCTATAGGCCCGCAAACCTATAGGGAAGGTATCCTCCAAGATATCTCACATGAAGGAAACTCAAAGAAGGGAGACTCTGTAGCATCAAAAAGCGGCTTTATAAGCACACCTACAAAGTGACATGTTTATCCATAGATAGAACATGTCTGAAAGCGACCACACAAGCAAGTAAGTGGATAGTCATGTAGACCGTTGACAAGTTGGAAAAATTTCAAAGGGGTCCCTCGGGACCCCAATGTGCAAAAGGGGGTCCACTAAAGGGGCACGTTGTTTGAAAGTGCAAAAGAGATGCTTTTTCTCAAATCAATTCATCATCAAGGAATCCTTTTGAAAGATGTTCACTTCATCAAGGAATTTGAAAGGAAGAAAATGTCCCTTTGTGAGGGGAAGATCGAAGTTTCTCCCTCCTTGAAGGAAAGGTCTCAAGTTCTTTCTTTATGAACACATGATGAAGGAAACATGTTCCATTAGGGTCTCAAGTCGAGAATGTGATTCTTTAAAAAAGTTTGCAAAGATTCTCAAGAAAAGATTCCTTGACAATGAATAAATTTTCTTAGAATTAGAGTGTCATATAAATGGCATTGTCACACATGAAAGGGACAACTCAAGCAAAGAAGAGAGAAAGATAAGAAAATAAAAAACAAAGACAGACACCAACAAAAGGCACATGAGTGATCTGATATTTTGAGGTCAAAGCTGCTCATAAATATATATAAGTATAATAATGGTATATAAAATGAACGATCATCAATCCCCTACTATATCAAACCATGTGAAGAATGCACGGGAAGACAAAGTAAAAATAAGAAATTGGGTCAACATGGAAGGGAAGCCTAAATGCCCCCAACGCTTTGCATCATCCCCAATTTTGTCGAAATTCAATCACAAATATGGAAGAATGATGATACAAATAGAAGAAGGTTTATGACACAAAAACCATTCCTATATCCAAGCACCAACAAGGGTGACAAGGGTGACAAGGGTTGTCCAAGAACACAGAGCACGGTCACGGGGGAACACACACAAACATCTAATCTAACAATAAAGAAGAGGCCTCCCCCTAACATTGATCAACCAAGAGGTCATCCACTTCCCACTCTAGATCATCATAGGGAGGAGGATGAGCCTGCAATGGTGGGATGTTAAGAGGAGGAGCTTCTAACCCTCTCGCAACAAGGGCTAAGGAAGAAGGCCCTGCAAGGTCCCCTCCACTCACCTCTTGTGGAGCTATGGTCAATGATTTCACGAAAATCATTGAAAAGTTTGGGACTTCATCCAAAGATTAAAAATTCACTTCACTAGAGTGCCATGTTGTACCTCAATAGATGGGGAAAGTTGTGCCTGAGGTTCACTACTAGGATAACCGAGTGACTCAGGAGTGGTGACGAACTCAAGGGAAGCTGGGACTAGTTTTGTTACTAAAATAGAGCAAGTTAGCATGGGACCACCTTTCGAGGAAGGTGGGCTCTTCTTACATCCTCTATTGCTGGAAGGACCACCCTCTACCTTCTACTTCATCAAGGGATGTGAAATCCCCATAGATGAGGCAAGAGTTGTGGAGGAAGAGGAGGAGAGAACCGCAACAAATACCACTGAAGTGTTCAGAATATCTATAGTTTTTGGGAAAGGAGGGACATCTGGAAGAGACATCAACATGGGTAGCTCCACCAAAGGAGCGATGAACACCTACACCTTTTTGGGGTCAGGCACATTCATACTCATAGCGGAAGCCTAAAGCAATACAGAGCTAGATTGAATGGAAGCAGAGGGGAGGAGAGAGCAGGATGCGATAGGAGGCCCTAAAGCAGGGGAAAATGTCTCCTCTTCCTTCTTCTACAAAGTATCCTGCTCAGCTGCAAGGTCCTTTCGTTGGCGCTTGCGCTCATGCGTAAGGCGGTTTCTACCTCTCTTCGAGCTAGAGATCGGAGGTAGTAAAGGAATAGAAAGCTCCTACTCAACCATGGGAGTGTCATGTAATGCCCTATCGTATGAACCCCAAAGGACAACAAACACTGCACAATTTTTTTTTTTGAAAGGGAAACACATGTTGCATAAGATAAATTTGTACATTCATTACATGAAAAGAAAATATACATTTACAAAGTCATCTACGTCCTCTGGGGTACACAGAACGGTCATTACGAATCATAAAATTTTATCGACAAAAGCGACTAAAAACAAAGATTACATAATGATGGCATACAACCATAATGAACAATAGAGAGGAATATGATACATCAATTTATTTCAATTCAATTCATAGTTTCATGAGACAACTGTGGAGCATATTTCCACAGATACAACACATCAAAGAAACAATAGTACATTACATAATGCTTCCCTTATATCAATGAGAAGAGTACATCGATGAAGAATAAGGTACAAAATGAGGCATAGTCTTCAACAAAGTGAAACTTTAGAAACTCTGCATCCGCTTATGCATTACGAACACAACTTGGGAACCCAATGGGGTTCATAGCATGTTCCACCTGACCACATGGACCCAAAGGTCCACCCCCGTGCTAGGAGATGACAAGAAAGGACCCACGACCAAGACAGACAAGCAGAATGATCACAGGACCAAACCACAAGGTCAACCAAAATATAACATACAACAATCTCAATGACCACTTACAAGGTGACTACTTCTGGAGGCAAACAAAGGGAAAAAAAGGGATGTATCAAGCATAAAAATCACAACCAAATGTGTGTGTGAGGCTTGACCATCTCCCTCAAAGTCATAACTAAGGTAAAACAAATCATATAACAGAGTAAACCCATGAGAACTTGAAATAAGAATACAATCAATGGAAACACAAAGGTTGAATCAGGGGAAAATTAAACATAAAATGGGTTTCCCATCACCTCTGGAAACCTAATGACCTACCTCCCATGACTATTGAACAAGGAAGTAACTTAAGCATTTGGGTTCCCATTATATCCAAAACATGTCTATTCATAAAAATTACCTCAATAACAACATAAACAAGAGAAAAAACATGATCAACATGGAACCACAAACATGCATAAGGAATCAATCCCAAAGAGTATTCAAAATAATAAATAACTATCCAAACAGGTTCAAGATAAACTATAAATGCCCATTCACTCAAACATAGACACATACCAATCCTTCTAAGGATATTGTAGAGAATAATTAAATAATTAACTATATTTAAATGCATTTCCACCACACAATTCTTTTAATTAGATAAGCACTATGAAACCCTATAGTAGGTAAACCTTTAGATTTCTCTTAATTTAAGATTCCTCACTTATACCTTTATTTACTTCAAAATAATTAACATTAAAGTGAAACAAATATATTTGTGATTTCAAAATAATAAATTCAATTAAAAAGTAGTATATTGGTTTATTTCAAATAAATGAATTTAATTAAAATATATCATATTCATTTATTACTTCAAAATAATAAACTTAGTTAAAATAAAACATATTTGTATACTTCAATAAATAAATTTAATCCAAATGTAACATTTGCATTTGTTAGCTTCAAACTAAATAAATCTAATTCAAATCCAACCTAGATGATTTATACGCAAATCACAAATCTAAGATTAGAGGAATTCGTAAATAATTTTAATTTTAAATAACTAATAATTAAATCTAATTTTTAAATGCATTTGAGAATAAAATTGATTTTAAATGTGTTTTGAAAATAAACCTAATTTTAAATGCATTTGAACATAAATCTAATTTCGGCAACTTCAAAGATTGCATAATGAAGTTATAATGGATTACATCAACATTTAATTATCTATAATATAAATAGATCAATTTTCGACTTACTTAATTTCCCGATTATTTGCCTACAAATCACTTAAATTCACTAACGTAGAATGTATTCCTTCATTACATGGTGATATAATTCACAAAATAGATAACTCTACTCTTTACCATATATATATATATATATATATATATATATATATATATATAATGTAATTTAAACACACCAATGCTATCTCTGAATAATACCATTAGCTGCAATTATACTTGATTATCTATTTACCTCCTATCAACATACTTATTAGTTCATGCGAGGGAACTATGGGCACGGCCAAATCTTAACTAGTTATTAATAATTCTCTTTTTAACCAATGAGAGCTCAAGCATTTTTTATATTTGATTTTCTTTTATCTATTATCAATGTATACATGCCAATTATATAACAAAACATATTTAAAAAATCAATTCTCTTCAATCTAATTGGTAGACAAAATTCACGCGATATAAGCGATTAATGTGCTTCCATTACTTCCATTTCACATAATTTTTGCACAATGACCATAATAAAAATAAAATTATTTACTTGTTTACTAAAGTTATTCTTTAAATAAAATTGGTGTCTTAGACATCTTTTACATTATTTTTTCTAATAATAGGTAGATTAGTCTATAAATATTAAAAAATATTTTTTATTAAATGCATGTACCTATGTTACATGATTAAAATCAAAATTTATGTCCATGTTTTTATATAGTAAAAAAATAGTTTACTCTTAAGTGAATAAATAACTATATGTTGTTCTCCCATTTATTCACTTTTCTATACATAGATATTAATATTTAATATTTAAATACATCTATCTAACTTATGCCACCTTTAAAATAATATCTTTGCATCTAATAAATCTATAATAAATATAAATTTGATACACAATTTATTTCATTTATGAAAGTAAAAATAAAATTTATAAGTTGGTAGCTAATATGGTTGTAGAAATAAAATTTATAGGTATAATAGTCTATAAATATTAATAACTAATTTTCATTAAATACATCTACCCTATCTTACGTTATTAAAAGCAAAATTTATATCCATATTTTTATAAAGTAAAAAAATAGTTTACTATTAAGTGAATAAATAACTATATTTTAGATAGATATATACTAAATATAAAATAAATAAACAATTTATCTTCATTTAAAAATAAATAAGTAGTATAATCTATTTATGTCTTTTTAGATAGATATTTAAGATATGTAAGATATCTAGATATAAAATTTAAAGTAAATAAATAAATAAATAATTATTTAAAATAATAAAATACAAATAAAATGTATGATCTATTTTTTTACCATATTTATTGCTTCCATACTTTAACATAGATTTATCTAAGATATCTATATATTACTAAATACTTTTCTTTAGAAAAAATGTACTTTAACATTGCAAAAGATAAATATTTAATTTACTTTAGAAGTAATAGAATATTCTTTACCATGTTGAATATTGTAACAATTTTAAAACTATTCAAAACATTTACACCCACTATCCCAAAATGTACTTTAAGAAAAAAAAATAGCAAACATTCCATACATATCCATATGTTGTACAAAATAGATATCAAATGCAAGGAAAAGACTCAACAAACTCTTTACCCTTGGAGAAAGTAATCAACACCTAAACACTCTCCAAGCCTTTATATATAAGATTATTCACCCTAGCATTTTATTCATAGAATTTTGGCTCTAGGAAAACTACCAAGTGGTATTCAAAACCATTGATGGGTCCAATTGAAACATGTTCATTGCTCACCATGCAAACAAGAGTTACACATGAATTATACTCATCTTGCAAATCCAAACGTCAAACTTTGCAAGAGAAGCTCAACATTCACTCTAGCTTCTCCAAGATGGACCCATCCTTTTCAATACTCTTAAATTCAATAATTTTTGAGTCCTGAAGGGGACCATCTGCAAACAACATTAGAATGATACCATGTTTAAATAGTGTGCCAACATTACAATAATATTCCAACATTATAACTAAGACTTGCAAGATGTACAACTCAGAAAATCTACCTCGTACAAATTAAATAATAAAGATATTGAGATCTAATGGACATGATAAGCCTTACAACTCCAACTCAGAGTAATTGGCCTAAGAACTTATAGATGTTGTACTTAGTAACTTTTATATCTTTAGTGTCTTTTAGGGGCCATGTATTTAATGTGATGTGATAAAATTGTTGTAACTGCTTTACCCTAGTGGGCTTTGGTTATTTGATTTTTTAGTCTATAAATTATATCATAATATAATTTAGTATGCAATGGTACAGTAGCAACATTGTGGATCTTGGTGAGCTTTGATTGGACACAACTCAAAATTGTTTTCCAATTGGCTTGTGTGTTAAGCTGGAACTAGAGTTGAGGGTCCTTGTTTCTGTGTTGAGCATGGGGCTATATTGTTGCTTGGTTTGTACTTATGTTCTATGTCCATTAGTTATTTGAATCCTAAAATCAAGATTGTAAAGTGCTTTGTGCCCTATCATTAGGTCTAATTCTATCACAGGCTTTGTCACCAACTAGATGCGCCTTCCACCAAGCAAGTACTTATCATTTGGAACATTGCTAAAATTTATCAAACACAACTAATTAAAATATAACAATTCTATTACTATTTGGCAGGAACTTCACTGCCTGCAGCTCTTGTTATCTTTGCTCTAACAATTGCTAATTTTCTCCTAGTATCCCTTTACTTATCTGTAGTACTTTTCTTACTTCTTCCACTTTTAACATATATTGTATATAATAATTCATTCTTTATTATTAATTACTGTTACATATCTTTCACATAATATTTTTACTTTCTTATTTACTTTATATTTACCTTAACATACCTTTTTCACCTTATTATTAATTTTCACTTACTTGCCTTTTAAAATTCTCAATGAAATCTCCTTTCTACCAAATTATGATTTTATAAGAAGATATTTGCAATATTACAATGGGTTCAAATATTCCCTACCTAAAATATTTATCACAGAATGATAATTATTCATATGGAGAGCTATGAAGTGAATAAGTCTATGCTGGAGAATAAGTAGAGATAAATCTACCCAAATGATTTCCAATTCCTTAAAAGTATGAATCTACCTAAAATTACAAAGATAGATGAAGAAATCACACATGTATAGTAGTACTAGCACTTGCACTGGAAAAGGGTGCAAGAGTTACGCGGATAGAAAAATATAAGTATAATTTTATGTGTGTGCAAGTAATGTTATAGTTATCAAATGCAAGATAATTCAACAAATTTATTATTTTTTTGTACTGTGGAGTTGATTCAATGACATGGGGCTCTCTGCATCGAGGTTTGAGTTAAAAGTTATAAATAACAAAGAATGTAGCAGGCTGTTTATTTTTAGGTTCCTACAAATGGAAGAGGTAGAAAAGAATTGGAAGAGTTATAATGTGGGGTTTCTTGAAAATATTTAACTAAAATTTATATAATCTCATAATGTCCATGAATGTTATGAAACAAACCACATAAAAATAAACGATCTAGTTATGTAACTGCCAAAAACCATTCATTAAAATTGCACAATTATTTCATGTTCTCCACGATGCCAGTGAGAAAAAATGCAACAAACCAAAACCAATCGCCCCGCAATGACCACTTCAATCTATTAACAATGTTGGTGTAATTAAATGTCTTGTACCTTGTCCTAGGTCATGATTACACCTTAGTTAAGTTTACTTAGGGACCACATAGGAGGTTGTTGGAGATTTTCCACTTTTGATGGACTTGACATGTCATTACCTCATCACTTCCACCTTTTGTGGACACATCATGTGATATCTCTCCACCTTTTGTGGGTGATCCACCTTTTGTGGAGATTATCACATTATCTCTTTCCCACTTTAGATGGAGTGATAACTTTTCATTGTTGTCTCATGTCATAAGATTACGACACTTGTCATAATCTTATGCCCTCCTATGTTCTCACCTTGGCTATATAACCAAGGGGTCTCCTATGTACATTGTACCATTCTATCATCTCATATTATTGACATTGAATACAGTTTATTCTTGTCATATTCTATCTCTCTTTTGTACTTTCTATTAGGCCTCTAGATCTTGGGTGGCTACCTTCCTAGCAAATTCTTACATGGTATCAGAGCAGCTAGAGTACCTTTGGTTAGTCATTTGAAGAGTGGTGTATTTTCAGATCTATGTTGCAGCAGCATTTTGGAGCATCCTATGCCAAATTTGAACCCACCATTGCGTTATAGAGGCCATTTTCAGTCAATATTGCCTTTAATTTCATCCAAATTGAATATCGAGAGCTCCAGATCTGAAAATTTTGCCAATTTGGGTATTTTTCAATTTTCTGAATTTTCTCTATAGTTCTGAAAAAATTATTTTCTCAGATTTTTGAAAAAAAAAATGTCAGAATTATTTTGAAAATTTTTCAGCAAAAATGTAAAACCCCCATTCAAATTGTGTTTGGGGTATTTTCCTTATTCAAAAAATTGTATTTGTTTTTATTTATTTCAAAAATAGAAAAAAAAAATCATAAAAAAAACAAAATTTTGTGCGGATTGCAGAGTACCGTCCGCAGACCTGTACTCTGCAGTACCCGCGGGTACAGAGAGCCATTCCGCAGAGGCCACGTGGCCTATCGGCCGTGGCCCCCGCAGCCTCGACTCCCCTCCATTCGTCCGGCGGGCGTTTTTCAAATTCGTCAGTGGCCAGATTTTTAAATCCAGCATTCTACATACCGGCGACAGGCATCCATTAATAATTCTGACCGGTCATACATATTCGATGGGCTCCCACATCCACTGCCGGTAGGCCTCAAATCCGCGGCAGAAGGAGATCCCAGGAACTGCGGGTGGATATTCCGAGATCCGGCAAAAGATTCCGGTAGTTAACTAGAGAATATTCCATCGGTCAAGAATATTCCGACTGATGTGAATATACCGACGAAAAAAAAATTTCCATCAATATTCCACGTCGAAGGGTGACGGCGACGGCGACGGTCATACAGCCGTCAAATTTAACATACGGATTTTATGACGTCAGCACTGCATCAACAGCCTTTTGAAAAATTAGACCCCCTCTCCATTGAGCTTTTTGATTTTGCAGTTCATCTTCAGAGGCTCATATCTTGGTCATTTTGGCTCCTTTTTTCAAGCAATTTTTTTTTATTTGGGCTAATTTTTTATGTACTTCGCAGTGGTGTACTCAGTTTCTGATTTTGGTGGACAGATTTTCCAGAATTTTCAGTTTCTCAACACTGTACCTGTCTTGTCACCATTTCTACAACTTCAAAGGCTTCGTTCATGCTCATATGAACTCCTTTTCAGGTGCTGTTTTTTTTTAAAGTGCATGATTTTTTGTCTACTTCTTGAATCAGCAATCAGTTTGAAATGATCTTGAGTGGATTTTATACTTTCAGCATATGGCCATTTTTGGCCTCTTTGGCACTTGTATTGCATAGATCTGAATTTAGGTCTTTGCTTATTTGTTCTAGTCTGTTATTAGCCTCTTTATTGGCAATTTTTAAATAAAAAATCATAAGCCCACTTAGCCAAGTTGCAAGTGGCCTATTGTACGCGCACTACATTATAAAGTGCCAAAATCATCTATTTGTGGGGGGGTACTTTGATTGAGTGAATTTGGGGGGGTGTGTGTTGTTTGATTGTTTATATTTTCTCTCTTGTGCTATTGCATTCCACCATGGGTTCATCTAAAGTTCCACTCTTAACTGCACATAATTATGGTACATGGAAAGTACGTGCATGGAGTAAACTAATGGAAAAAGGTTTAATTCACTACATTGATGGAACCATAACTGCACCTTCAGATCCTAAGGAAGATCCAATTGCATATATGGATTGGCTCACTAAAACTTCTATGGCATTGGGTACACTAAGAATGTTCATTTCAGATGATCTCATTTTCCATGTTGATAAATGTACTACAGCTAAGGAAGCTTGGGATAAGCTTGTTGCTTTGGATGGCAAGGTTGATAAGGTTAAGGGATACAAAATTGAACATGATCTCTTAAGCCTTGATTCCAAGGATTTTGATACAATTCAAGATTCTGTCACTAAGGCAAATGAATTAAGAGCACAATTAAAAGATTGTGGTATTGAAAAAGAGGATGATCAATTGGTCTTCAACTTGTTAGACAAACTTCCAGTTGAGTATGCAGCCTTTGTTTCAAGTTTTCAAACTCAAAGATTGACAATAAGTAACTTCACAACACCATCTTTTGAGGCTCTCACAGATCTTTTGATTCTTGAGCAAAATAAGTTGATGAAAATGGGCATTCTAAAGTCTTCAACTTCAAGAGCATTGGTGGTCAATCATGGAAACAATAAGCAAGGCAAAGGAAAGGACCAAAAGCAATCTTCGCCAAAGCCACAAGGAGAGAACAAACAATCCACTCCTCCACAACAAAGCTCAACTTCATCTTCTTCAAAGAAGTACAACAATTCAAGCAAGAGGGAGCAACCAACATGTGCATATTGCAAAAGGATTGGTCATGATGAGCATCGTTGTCATGTTAAGCAAATTGATGAGTTGAAAAACATCCTTAAGAAGAACAACATCAACTTGCCAGCTGCATATCAAGAGAAGGACTCATCTCCTTCCTTTTCTTCTAAGGGAAAAGGAACAACTCTCATGGCAACAACATCAAGCTCATCTCCTTCTTCTTCATCTCAACATGAGAAACATAAGGGGCAAGCATTTCTTGCTTCTGCAGATTCCAATACAGATCAGTGGATCCTTGATTCGAGAGCTTTGCATCATATGACTTCGTCCAAGGATATGTACTCTTCATTTGATTCTTGTTCATCACCACCCATTTTGATGGCCAACAACACTTCTTTGGCAGTTTGTGGGAAGGGTTTCATTGATGTTGAAGGTGGAGCATTTAATGATGTTCTATGTGTGCCTACTTTGTCAAGGAACATCCTTTCCATCTATCAGATTACACATAGTGGTTCAGGAAAGAGTGTAGAGTTCACACTAGATTCTGTCATTGTTTGAGATTTGCATAGCAAGGCTCTTGTTGTAGTTGGGGAGGTTGATGATCGTTCTCGGTTCTACACCTTCTCATATTTTGCTCCTATTGATGATTCAGTTCACCCTAGTGTGGACACACTTGAGGAGATTGAGTATGGTTACTTGAATCTTGGAGTGCTCACTAGTCCTGAGGTTCTTGAACCTATTGTTGATATTTCATCTCCTACATTGACTGATGTGCCTGATGATACTCGTGTTCTGACAATTTTAGTGCCTTGTGATTCAGTGCAACAGTGCATACCTTGTCTTCCAGCAACAACTTCATGGGCTGACTACTTGACAGACATTGGAAGTTTGTTTGTGGAGTCCCACATTGCAGACTTGGGAGACACATATGATTACTTACATCTTCTCTTTGATGAAGGTGATTCTTCTTCAGTTGTTGTGAGGGAACACTCTGACCCTCCTCTACATGATCAATCTTCCGAGGTTGATGTGAATGTGGATGCACATGTACAACAGTTGGAGGAGGCCACTTTCTCTTTTGAGGAGACATTGTCTTTGGAGTATGTTCTACCTACATCCTTGATAGATCTTGAGTTGTCTTTTTCAGCAGATGAGAGTGTTGTTGCAAAGGGGTTCTCACATGTTCCAGGAAGTGACTACACCATTGCAGCTTCACATGGTTTGGGGAAGGCATCTTTCAACATCAATACAGGGACATTTGAGCAGATTTCAAAGACTTCTTACATTTTGAGGGTTCTTCCTTCTTCACTTGTGGATTGGGGAGACTTCATTCATACACCTTTGGTATTGTTTCTTCCCAAGGGGAGGAACATTGTTCGACAGTTTTGGAGCAGCTTCTTCATTCCTTCTCGAGCATCTTCCATGGGTGATCATTGTACATTGAAGGGGGGCTACCTTGTCTCTCTTCTTCTCTTGTATGGGGGGGACTTTTTCCTCACATGGGGTTTTTTCCTTCTCATGCTATGTTCCTAGCTTTTGTATTTCATCTCTCTTTTGGGGGGTAGTTTTTTTCCCACTAGGTTTTTCTATCTTTACTCCACTTGTGAGAGATTTCATTGCATGTGTACATGGGTACCTAACATGGCCTAGTAGCCAGGACCCATCTTGCATTGTTAACTTTTGTGTACATTCTCCCTAAGTTGCACTTAAGGGGGGGTGTTGGTGTAATTAAATGTCTTGTACCTTGTCCTAGGTCATGATTACACCTTAGTTAAGTTTACTTAGGGACCACATAGGAGGTTGTTGGAGATTTTCCACTTTTGATGGACTTGACATGTCATTACCTCATCACTTCCACCTTTTGTGGACACATCATGTGATATCTCTCCACCTTTTGTGGGTGGTCCACCTTTTGTGGAGATTATCACATTATCTCTTTCCCACTTTAGATGGAGTGATAACTTTTCATTGTTGTCTCATGTCATAAGATTATGACACTTGTCATAATCTTATGCCCTCCTATGTTCTCACCTTGGCTATATAACCAAGGGGTCTCCTATGTACATTGTACCATTCTATCATCTCATATTATCGACATTGAATACAGTTTATTCTTGTCATATTCTATCTCTCTCTTTTGTGCTTTCTATTAGGCCTCTAGATCTTGGGTGGCTACCTTCATAGCCAATTCTTACAAACAACATATGAAAATTGGAGCTAAAAATATGTATACTTCATCAAATAGTATAAATAAATAAAAAGATATTTAAAAAGATAAAAGCAATGCAAATATAGATTACCTCCTCTGCAAAGGGTGTTGGAGGGGTAGACATGAGAGTTTCCATCATGCTTTCCAAGGTTAATTTACTGGGTTCAAACACAAAAATTCTAGCATTGAAGTATAGAGTGAAGTATAGAGCAGGGCAATCCTTCTCCAACTCAACAGGCCACGTCACCTTGTTGGGGGCACTGCGGGTAGAATCCGATCTGATACTGGGTTGTGTGACTCCATGTCTTCTCGTAAATCCATGACATCATAGAAATACACATCTGGCATGTCAAATAGGTAATCAATGTTATCAAAGACTTGAATGTTGGCATCCAGATACACCATTTTGCTGAACTCCTCAAACCGCACAAATCCCAAATGAAGATGTCAAAAACCCACAATCTCAATTTCAATTTGGTTATACTGTAATCAATCAAAAAAGGGAAAAAGAAAATAGAGGAATCGTTTACCTCCCAGATGCGCAGTTTGGAGTAATTGAAAACATAATAGGCCATAGTGAACTGGACTTGATTCTTTGGAGGAATGATGGGATAGTTGCAGCAATACATATTTATGGAAAATGACATAGTGGCAGTGCCATTAGGATAAGAATAAGATAGGAAATATTTCAGTGATCCGATGAGATTGTAGTAAATCCGATATGATTTGGGTAGATCCGATTTGATCTGACACGACCGGAAGCTGTAAACCATTTGTTGTTTAACAACAACCAACAACTGTTTAACGGTGTGAGACAGGTTTCAGGATGAAAGTTAACTCTATCTATAGCCTATCGGCTAATAACCATCTTTCAATGGTAAGTTGAAACAATTGGATTTTATACCCAAAATGATTTATTATTTAGAGACTGCCCATGTATGTTTTAAAGACTCAAATCATTTTCTTTATATTCTATAAAAATTAAGACATACAATAACTTCCAAAGATGATCCTATAGTTTTATTTGTATTTACAATATTGCAGCCACAAAAAAAAAAGCATCAATAAGCATAAGACAACAATTGGATTGATAAGCATACTTTCTATGTTGTCACTTGTGAGATTCAGAGCCAACTATCACAAATTAAAACCAAAGGATTTAACAAGACAACTTACAAACAGATAGAGTGCCATCCAAGAGTTTATTTTCTTACGTAAAATTATAACTAATTTGAAGGTTACCACTTAATTGAGTTCTCCAAAGTAGTAGTACGAAAATGTAATAGACTATAATAAATACCATAATATGGGCACTTCCTAAGAGCTTATATTGCACAAGAAAAGAGCACTACCTGTGAAACCAAAAAATTAAGGTAGAAAGAGGAGGGTTTTCACAGGCTTGGTTGACTCTTTTAGTTGACCTGGATCATAATCCATTGGTTCACAACTCTCATCGCTTGATGGTATGAGCCTAGAGTCCCAGAAAACAAAGTAGATATCTCCATCAAGGTCACTTCCTTAAGTTGTATTAGGATGATGCTTGAGGCCCTTCTGAGGAAAAACTAAACAATCTACCAAATGATGCAATCCAAGAGCATCAAATGCTTATAAAATTCAAACATCATTAGAATGAAAGCAAGGATTCTTGGCTACTATCACCTTTCCTTTAATTACTGTTGTACTTGTCCTCCTTTCTCCAAAGCATGAACCAGTTTTGAGAAAACCATCCACTAGAATATTTGAAACCTTTATAAAATACTAGCCATGTTTCAGCTCCCTTGTTTCATATAGACAACCAATTAGGGTCAAAAATCCTGTAACACTTCCTCAACAATTCTTCTAACTAGACAACTCTTGTGGAAGAAAGCATGTTTTTGAGATACCATTCTGTTTGAGGTTTAAAACCAGCACTTAGCATTAAAGTAGCAGTGTTTTGTAGATCTCCTGTGCAGGATGTTGTTAGTATGTCAAATGCCACTTCAACATTTTCAATCATTTGACTGATCTTATGCACCATCGAGTCTTGTAGTTCATTGAAAGCACTGCCAAGAACTGACAGAGTTGATAGCAATGTAATTATTTGCTTGTTCAGAAAGAAAGGTAGGTAGCGTTTCTAGGTGATTATTTCAAGCATGTCATGTTGAGATTCAAACTTTCTCATGCTAGGCCTTAATGAGAGCTTATAGTTGCTACCAGTTTCTCTTTCCCACGTTGCAACCAGACCTTTGTAGCCACCATATCGGATCTGGTAGGTTGATGAAGGGTTGAGCTGTAATTTTTGAGCAACTTCCATGGAAAGATCTGGCACTATGATCTTTCCTATACCATCTGAGAATTCATAGCTATTCCTTGTAATGTCCTAAATGTTTTCAATCTATTCTTTTGGGACCCATTCTGTGCAATAGGTTGAGGAGAAGCTTGACCCATTCTAACAGCATGCTTGGCAACATTGTATTTAGGAAAGATTCCCATCTAGCTCTTAATTTGTTGGAATTCAATATCTTCTGCATTTGCAAAGAAGAATGCAGAATATCTCTCAAGTGATTAGTAGAAAATGCAAGAAATGAATATTTATGTCCGCATAGCTCAAAGACACTATGCATTTTTTGCTTCAATCACCTATAAATAGCAGTCCTATGTGCTAGAGAACTGGAGGAAACATGTTTAACAATAGGTGCTTTGTGCACTGTTAATACCCCAGAGGGCATGGAATCCATGCTACCATACATGAATATTACTCACACAAATAAATTTGCATACCTCTTGAAGTGCCTTATGAGTTGTGTTTCGGTTTAACAGCTCTTCTTCCTGAGGAAGACAGTAGGCTTTTGTAGGAGTGATAATCAATCTACTTCTCAATTTTTTTCTCTGTAATCTTTGGGGTTATCGATAGCCAATAAATCAAAGATTTAAGTCTTGTTAATGCATCATAAATAGGGTTGGTGTAGGCAAGTATGTGCCTCAGTTCCATTGTGGGCAGCTCAGTGGGTGTGACAAAGGGCTTCAACATATCATAGAACTCGAGGTAATCTATGTTAATTGACAATGCTCTTATGAACAAGAGCCTTTAGGAGGTACATGGTATCAAAGTGATTTTCTCCATTTGGATGAAGGACCAAAAAGAACCCCTCTGTAGCAACAGGAGGTTCATTCAGAATCCTCAGTCTAAGAAATTTTTCATCCACCAAATGGTGTTGTTTGAAATTTACTTTGGCTTTTTCCATGGTGTGACCCATACAAGGAGATAGTGAAATCTTGTACACCAAGTAACTGCCAAGGATATTGTTAGGAGTAATTCCAAGGTTCTAATCCAGGGATCATCATCATCTAACAGAGCAAAAGGATCACGTACATAGATATCATCATCTACAGTTGTATAGCGCATACATGAGGGCATCCAGAGGTGTAGCATCATAACCAAAGTCCCCCTCTCATTAAGGAACCTCACATGCCTAATGTCTCTCACAAGAAACTCAATCTAAATTCACATTTTAAAACTTGTGAAGAGAATGCATGGTAAAACCACCATATATATATATATGTGATTAACCTGTCCAACAACTAAACAAAGGTGTTCAGTAATATCTGCCTCCACAAATTTAATCCCAAATAAATGTTAAAATTTTCAATGTTAAATTTCCAGAATCCCAACTAAGAACAGTATATTTTTTAAGCCAAAAAAAGTCTAAAAAAAGTCTCAATGTTAAAATTATATATTCTTAACCCATTGCATACTTTTGGGTCCAGCTCCTCGTTGTTGTCTTAAATTTAGACCCGTCCCTCTCGTACATGTGAGCAATCTCGGGTGCAAGAGGATCATCTGAGTTTGGATCAGTCAATAAAGAGCAAATCGAAAGCAAAACCTACAAAAAATCCGAGCATTCTTTGTTATACTCTAAAAATTATTCTAAATGGTGAAGATTCAAGAATCTCCAATAGGGACCGCGATTGAAAACAATCAACTACAACCATGTAAGAAGGTAAGAAGGGAAAGCACAAAATAGTAACAGATTAATGAATCTAGTTAACTATTTTGTCTACATACATATTTTCTTTTAGATAGCAAATTTTTTTTGTAGAGAAATTAAATGATAATAATCTTGAATGATAAAATATCCTAAATGCTCTCCTTGTCAGGCCATAAGAACTCCCATTACACACTTGGAATGGGATGAAGGAACAATGATCTCTGACTCCCCAAAAAACAATGCCCTTCCATACCTACCTACCAATAGTATGTAGGAGACAAGCATGCCCAACCTCGACACCTCCATGGAAAACCTCTTGAAACCTTAATGAAAATACTCGATGCTTTCACTATATTGCACCACTACAAACTTTGATCCACATCGAATTAGGAGAAGACATGCCAACATGAAACCCCAACGAAACAATATTCATTCCTTTATTGGGCCTGCACATTTGGCCTTGCATCATTAACATACATCTGTGATGCAGTATGAGACTTCCTGAAACCCCGATAGAAACAGTCAAATGAACCAATACCACATCGAAGATTCATTTGAAAGCCTTATCAGACCATTGAGCTTTTCATTTTCCATGAATCATGGGACAAGGAGGCTCAAAACCCTGATGTTCTTCTGCAATAGGCAAATCACCCTCATAAACCTAGCTGTAGATCAACCAACAAATTTGCAATGATTGAAACAATAGCTGATATAAATATTCCTCTCAAGAATTATGGAGCTAAAGCAGCGCCAGAAACCTGCAATGAAACCCCAGCGCCATGCCCTGTTTGATGCAAAAAGGCAGCAATGTTAAGATGAATAGAATAAAATTAGGATAAAGGCTTCCATGGCCATTTATGGAAATTGGAGGTCATGATACAGGGCGATTGAAGGGAATATAATATTAAATATAAATATCACCGATTGCAGATTAAGGGAGGCATTGACGACACCGCTACCAGATTTGATTTGCTATGATTTTAGAGATACAAGATTCGATTTGAGTTAATAAAAATTGCGAGATTGGTGAGTTAATAAAATGAGCAGAAAGAGCGGTAATCCGGCGGAAGAAATTTGTTTACCGAGTTGTATCCTCGCGTGAGACAGGTTTCAGCCGAAACCTCACACTATATATAGCCTATCGGCTAAAAAAAAAAAATATAGTCATAGTTAGTAAAAAAAGGGCAGTAATAATTTAAATTCTATACAAAAATTTGATGTCATAGATAATAAAAAAAATAATTTGCTGTCATAGTTACTAAAAATTTGCAGTCATAGTTATTAAACAAATGATTAAAAAATTTCCACCACAGTGACAGATGGAAAAACAAGTATCAACCAAACAAGTTTACTTTTATTTTATAAATTTTTTTTGGAAAGGATTGTAAGGACAAACATAGCTATAAACCTATCAATTCATTTTATAAATTTTGTTGGGTAGAAAAATCTGTTGTTGGTTCAAAATGATGTTGAACAATCATTTCCAGCTCCATATCAATCACCCCAATTGTTCCTATAACATTAAATAACTAACACATTAAATAGCTAACACACAACAGAAAAAAAAATTAAAAAAAATTAAAAAAATAAATGAGTGTCCTCTCAGATATGCATGCATAGAGTGGATGCATAGACCCCCAATTTTTCTAGCATCCCCCCTCCTTCACGAGTGTCCTCCCAGATATGCATGCATAGAGTGGGTGCATAGACCCCCATGTGGGTAGATAACATAATTTTTTTAAAGAAATGTGGCAATAATGCAGCCTAATCCCCCCCCCAACTGTCATGTGTAGACAACTCAAAATAATGTGCTTCGAGCAGCACATATTAATATTTTGTAACTTGTTTCAATTATATTAATTTCAATAAATTATAATATACGTAACAAATCCTTCTAAGAATCTAAGCATAGAGTATTTAAAAGAAAAATCATACTTACTATAGGGAAAGATGTTAGTATTCACGGTAATAAATAAGACATTATGAATAGTAGTTAAAAAAAATTCAATAATCAATATTGCCATCAATCTAAATAAAATCCTTCATATAAAGAATCTAGGGTAACAAAGAATTACTTAAATTTACAATATAAATAATTTACTACTAGAGCAGAGAATTATTTAGATTTTTCTTATAATTAATTATTACAATAATATAATATAGATCTCAACTCAATATCCCAACTTATAATTTATAACTTAAATATACATACTTATATACACATGTATATATATACATATCGAGCCAATACACAAAGTGCATATATATATATATATATATATATATATATATATATATATATATATATATATATCGAATGTATTTTCATCAAATGAAACTAATTTTCTTTAATAACCAATCGAACTAGGTACATAAATCCACTTTCCTATTTAATTTCTAAATCCATTAAGCTAAAGTAACCAATTAATTTGCATAAGCAAGAATATATATTATTATTATTATTATTGTTATATATATATTATATTCCAAAACCATATTGTATTCCAACTCATATAATGACAAGCTTGCCTATAAATTACACTCAGCTATATATAAAAACATATCTCTATATATATATAATCAAAGGATTTTTAGATGATATATTCATTGCAAGGGCAAGGATTGAATGTCAATTATTATATATATTCACCCTATGCAAATTGAATCCCCAACATATTATACACTCACCGAACACCAACGATTGAGCCAGAAATACTAACTAAAGAATTTCTAACATAGATACAATAAAAGATAGTTAGAACAAAATCTTTACACCAAAAGGCTGAGAGGAAAACTCAAGTCTTAAAAGGAACAATCAACTTTCAAGCAAATGCAATTATACAAACACATTAATTGACCAATTAATTTGAGCGACAAGATCAACATGACCTCACAAGACCAATAAATGACTTACTCACAATTCAAAGACGACCGAAATGGGGGGGACACTACATGTCCTTCATAGTTGTTTCCAATGGAGGGATAGGTCCCTGAATGGGAGTAGAGGGAAAAGGTTGAGAAGCAACAGGGGGAGTTGGCTCTAATGCCTCGGCAGTGAGCCTCTACCCATTTACTGCCTGGGAGCAAAATCAGTAGGGGGCCGCATAGGCCGAGACATAAAAGATTCCCCACGAGGACTTTTTCCTCTACCATACAATTAGTACCAAGGTCCAGGTGGTTTAGTAGGGAGGTTTGATATCTTGATCTTAGGTCTACGCCAGGGTGGTATCATCGGACTTAGCAGATAAAAGCCAGGCATATTCATCCAAAACTCTTCTCTAGAAAGAGGAGGAGGAGAGCCATCCTGAGGATGGGGTAGCTTCTCTTTTCCTTTTTGAGAAGGGGAGGCAGTTGGCTGTTGTACCACTGGAAGAGCCAATTTCGGTTGTCCCTTGTCCCTGGTCTTATACTTCACATAGTTTTTGTAAAGTAGGCATGTTCTTGGAGGGAGCGGACCGACCGAGGCGGGCCAAAAGTGGTCTAATGAATATCCCCCATGGGATACCAAAGTTTGGTATCCAATGTGATGCACTATGTGCATAACACCTCCATGGGAGAACTTTAAACATTTATGGATGACGAAGGTGATTCCATTCACGGAAGCTAGCCAAGGTATGCCCAACTTCATCTTGAACATATTCGACTCTAGGATGACATCAAAGACTGTGTCTACAACCCTAGGTCCCACTAGGATAGACAGAGTTATTGAGCCATACGACTTTATAAAAATACCATCGTGTGTACAGATGGTAGATTTTGTTCCATCATATTCTTTTCTATGCAATGAATTAAGCCACAACATCTCTTCTATAAAGACATTCACGTGCCTTGCAGGATTTACTAAGACCCCTATCAGAATGTTTCCATTGAGGCAAGTGGGACTGTAGAGGGGAGAGGGCTTGTTGTTTAAGGGTAAATCTTGCGGTGTGAATGTCATGTCTAGGGAGTCGAGCACACGTTGTGTGGTAGGAGTAATTGTGACCATGTTAACATACGCCTCAGGCCGAGTGGTAGAATCAGAGGGATCGATAATCATGTTGGAAAAGAGTGACGGAAAAAGGTCCGTGTATATTTGCAACTCACTATTCGCTTTTGCACCGATTTGTTTGTATTCTGTCTACTTCCATCAAGACGAATAGTATTGTCTTCGATGCAATCTTGTATCTCATGATGTAGGTGCATACAACGTTCAATATCATGTTTGTTAACTCGATGATACTGACAAAAGGTATTATGATCGTACCACCTAGGGAATGGTTCTTTAAGAGGATTAGGGTTCTCCAAAGTTATGATCTTATCCTTTAGCAACTTCTACAAGATGGAAGAATAAGATTCTACTAACTTTGTGAACTTTCGGTTGTGCCTGAGGCCATTATCAGTTGTAGTGGCTACTACATTTGCAACAACCTTACCTTTCCCAAAGATTGATCCAATGGACTTTCCTTCTGAAGGGGAGCACAAGGAGGATCCCCCAAACTGAACTACCATTTGTTGATAGTCCCGTAATGCCAAACACAAATGCATAAAAGAAGGGTATTTCATAAGGGAAAACTTCTCCTACCAAGGTCTTTGCAAATTCCCTATGAACAACTTCTGCACGTCAGAATCAGGTAGAGGATACGAGATTTATGAAAAGAGCACTTGGTATTGCACTATAAAATTAGTAATCTTTTTGTTATCACCTTGTTTGCATTGAATGAGATCCAAAAAGGTCATCTTCGATTTGATGTTAGCTTGGAACTATCACAGGAATTGTTTTACAAGTTGATCAAATGAGAAAATGGAGTTATTGGGTAAGGAATAGTACCATTCAAGTGTTGTATCCTTAAGAGATTTGGGGGATAGCTTCACCATCAATGCATCGTGATGGAATAAATATGTACATAGGACATTAAAGGCAAACACATGTGTTTGTGGGTATCCTTTGCCATCATATTTTTAGAATTTAGGAATCTCCATTCCTTGGGGGAAAGGAGTGTTTAAAATTGCTACCAATAATGGGCTATGTCAGAAAAAGTGGTGCAAGAGCACCTAGGCCAAACCCAAATTTAGGTTGCAAAGTTTTGGCTTGTACCTGATCTTGGCCAAATCAGGATTTCTTTATGTTTGTTTTGGACCTTAGAAGGTCATGCATTGGTGTGTTAAGTTATTCTCTAGGACTAAAGTTCATTAGATCATTAAGGTTGTTAAATTTTGGCATTAATAAACTTTAGACAACATATATCATGTTATAAGGCATTTAGTCTAGTAAGCCACATCATCATTATTTGGAGGATGCCAAAGAACGGTTAGGGAAGATGTTAGTTGCTCGAGTTAAAGGTATTGGAGATCCTAGGTTTGAGGAACATGACATAATTAAAGCATAATGGAAGTTGCAAGATGCGGATGTGAAGTTGCATGGCAAGACTTGTGTAAATTGCATGCAATTTAGTAATGGAAATCTCTAAAAAATAGGGAGTGCTCGACCAACTTCCCTAAAATTGTGGAAATGGCATCTAAATGGAGAGTAGTGGCTCGTAGACAAGTGGTTAGTCATCTTTCTAATGAGTTTTGTTGTGAAGAATAAGAAAACAGTGCGCAGATTTAGAGTATTTCTGTGTGTTACCCGCATGTTTGGAGAAACAGCGATTTAAATGACTATGTTTATACCGTCATCACACTGTTCTTAGACTCTTTGAGCAGTTTGAAGTGAATATCATTAGGTGGATAAGCGTGGAGATTAGATTTAGTGTTTGTTTTCATAGTTTAGAGTTGTAGCGCTTTGTTTCTAAAAATTCCACTGTGTTTTGCAACAGTGCTACCATAGGCGTTGAATACACAGATTTAGCAATGCATTCATGCTATTAGGATAGATTTGATTTCTTTTTCTTTGTATATTCAAGTGTAGTAGTGTAGAGCTTTTGAATTGAATCTTTAGATCAGCATTTAGTGGATTTACAAACACAGTTTTGAATAACCAGTCAAAACATGGCTTCCCCATGAAATCTGCCCCTGGATTCTTCTTGAGGTTCATGGAGATGATAGGGGAGCCATGTCTCTATAAATATCTAGTGATAGGAACCTTTGAGAGACAAGAAAAGGCTGGAAATACCAAACCCTAGGCGAGTGAAAGCTACCCGGTTGGGTGTTTGGTAGAGAAAAAAACAAGAGAAAAGGTAGGGGAATAGAGGACAGTACGGAATCCGTACAGTACTAGGTGGGGTGAGGTGAGGTCTGCATATTCCAAAAGATTTGAGACTTCCCTGAATACATTGGAGTGAATTGTGATTAAGAAAACAGTGAAACCCTAGATATTAGGGCAATTAGGCCTCTTCTCCAAGATCATTGGAAGGCACTGTACGAAACAGAAGGGGGTCAGAAATTTTTTGCAAGATTTAAAAGTCCCAAAAGGGTATCAGAATATGTGTTTAGTTTCCTAGGTTGTGTGGAGAATATTAGCAGAAAAAGCCAATTTGTGACTGGTAAGGGCTAGTAGAGTTTAGGCCTCACCTAGGCAGTTTCATGAAATCGGGTGTTTTGGGGTATAAACACCAGGAAAGATGCATCTATTTGGAGGTGAAATGCAAGAAACCAATGTCTCAAGCTCCCCTGCAGGCAGTTCTAGCATGATGAAGGATTTGGTACTTAGATCCTTCTAAGTCCAAGGAAGAGCACTCAAATTACAACGGGTGTTGAATCTTCAAGGGTAAAGTACAAGGATGAAAACTCTTTGAGAAGAGTTGGAACAGGGTAAGAATAGTCTTTTAAGCCCAAAAAGGAACCTTTGGTAGCAGGTTCCAAGCAGGAGACAGTGGAGAGTTTCCTAGAAGACAGTACAAGCAACCCTTGGAGTTTTAATACACCATATTGGTATCAGAGCTTAGTCAAATTCAAGGCTTGTGATTAATGAGCCAATCCACTGAGTCAGTAGGAGAGAATACACTAGAGGAAGGAACCATGGTGACAAATGCAGAGCTAGCAAAGAAGGTAGAAGAGCAAGAGGAAGATAACCGGTTGCTCAGAGAAAGGATATCTCAGATGGAGAGACTCCTGGATGAAGTCCAAGAAACAGCAGATACTGTGAAGGACAAGATAAAGAAGAAAGAAGAGCAGGAAGCCAAGGAAAAAGAGGTGGAATTGGAGGAGGAAGCTCCAAAGCCTGATCCTGTTCTTGCAGAGGAACCATTCTTGAAGGCACTGCAGGCCTTGAGTGGTAAAGCATTGGATGGTGTGCCACTTTTCAGTGGACAAATGGATCCAGATTCAGTAGTAGATTGGATTGAGAGCATTGAGAATCACTTTGAATGTGATGGCATAATAGAGGCCCAAAAGGTGAAGGTGGCCAAGTCAAGGTTGAGAGGAGCAACTCTCACATGGTGGAAGTTTGTACAATCAGAAAGAGAGAAAGAAGGCAAAGGTCCTATAGTTTCATGGAGAGGAATGGTGACTAAGATAAGGCAGACTTATCTCCCTGATGATTATGAAGTCTAGTTGCATAGGAGAAGACACAATCTGAGGCAAAAGGACATGGATGTCCAAACATATACAGAGGAGTTTCAGAAATTGTGCCTTAGATCAAAAGTGGTTGAGGATGAGAGTATCAGGTTAGCAAGGTACCTAAATGGGCTCAAGTGGTCTATCCAAGAAGATATGAGCTTGGTAAACTTCAAATCTGTACGCCAATGCTATCAAATGGCCTTGAAGATAGAGGAGAAAGGCAAAAAGAAGCAGGAACAAAACCCCAAAGGTAGAGGTAAAGGCAAAGACAGCAGAGGACAAAGAGGAAGTTATAGTGGAAGAAACTCAGAATCAAGAGCCCAAGGAGAAGTCAGATTTTCTGAACAGCAAGAAGGAAGTTCCAGTAGAGGTGGTAGAGGAAGAGGTTTCAGCTCCAGAGGAAGAAGTGGTGGACAAGGAAGGGGTAGTTACTTCACCAACATGAAATGCTATCATTGCAACCAGTTGGGACACCCAGCCTATAGATGTCCTGAGAAAGGTAGCACTTCTCATGGAGGAGATAAGAGAACCAATCTAATTCAAGATGAAGCAGCTGCAGCAAATAAGCAATCAGAAGTACCCTTGAACTCAGAGGAAGGTGAGAATCTTATGATGAGAAGAACTTTGATCAAAGAACCGGTTAGAGAAGAGCCAAGCCAAAGAAGATCCCTGTTTAGGATAAAATGCAAGATGATGGGGAAAGTGTGCAAGGTGATTATAGACTCAGGTTCTACTGACAATATTGTGTCAGAGGAGGCAGTCAGCAAACTGAAATTAGCAAGAATACCTCACAAGAATCCTTACAAGGTCACATGGCTCAACAAGGGTCAACATGTCTTGGTGAATGAACAAGCATGGGTGGAGTTTTCAATTGGCAAGTATAAAGACAAGGTATTGTGTGATGTATTACCTATGGATGCATGCCACTTGCTCCTAGGTAGGCCATGGCAATTTGACCGTCAAGCTGTGCATGATGGAGCTAAGAACTCATACACCTTCAAGAAGGATAATGTAACCTACAAGATTCAATCTTTGTTGGAAGACACTGAAGTGCAGACAACAGGTTCTAAGCTGCTATTAGCTGGTGAAAAAGAGTTCTTAAAGGCTTTAGAAGAAGGAGAAGGAGTTGGCTATGCAGTCATGATCAAGCCAAGAGAAGTAAGCAAGGAGAAGGCAGCTGAAAAGCAAGAGTTACCCAAGGAGATCCAAGATTTGTTGTAGACCTATGAAACCATTGTAAGTAGTATTCAACCAGCAACCTTACCTCCTAAAAGAGCCATAAGTCACAGGATAGACTTGATACCAGGAGCCACCCTTCCAAACAAAGCAGCCTACAAGATGACACCTCAACAGAATGAGGAGATAGCCAGGAAGATTCAAGAACTTCTTAACCAAGGTTTTATTAGGAAAAGTATTAGTCCTTGTGCAGTACCTACTGTCTTAGCACCTAAGAAAGGAGGAGAATGGAGGCTTTGTATTGATTCCAGAGCAATCAACAAGATAACCATCAGGTATAGGTTTCCCTTTCCTAGAATTGAAGATCTCATGGACTGTCTAGGGGAAGCTAGGTACTATACCAAGATAGATTTAAAGAGTGGTTACCACCAAATTAGAATACATGAGGGTGATGAGTGGAAACAGCCTTCAAAACCAATGAGGGTCTCTATGAGTGGCTAGTAATGCCATTTGGTTTGTCTAATGCCCCCTCCACATTCATGAGACTTATGAATGAAATTCTTCAGGACTACATTGGCAAGTTTGTAGTAGTGTATCTTGATGATATACTAATATATAGCAGAACTAGAGAAGAGCACCTCCAACATATTGAGCTGATTTTCAAGAAGCTACAGGAGGAGAAGCTGAAGATTAATCTGGAAAAGTGTGAGTTCATCAAAACAGAGTTGGTGTACCTTGGTTTTGTGTTATCACATGGCAACTTGAAGATGGACATCAGCAAGGTAGAAGCCATTCTTAATTGGCCTACTCCCAAGACAACAACAGAGGTAAGAAGCTTCCATGGTCTTGCTCAGTATTATAGGAAATTCATCAAAAAAATTAGTGCAATTTGTGCTCCTATGTTGGATACCATTAAGGGAGGAATGAAAACCAAGTTTGTGTGGAATGAGCAAGCTAACAAGAGTTTTGAGTTGCTGAAGGAAAAGGTAGCTACCCAACCTATTTTAGTGTTGCCAAGCTTTGAGAAGCTATTCACCATTGAATGTGATGCCAGTAAAGTAGCAATTGGAGCTGTTCTCAGCCAAGAGGGCAGACCGGTGGCTTTTCATTCAGAGAAGCTAAGTGAAGCCAAGAAGAAGTACTCTTCTTATGACCTTGAAATGTATGCATTGGTCCAAGAACTAAGGAAGTGGAGGCACTATTTGCTTCCCAAGGAATTCATTGTGTACTCAGACAATCAAGCACTCAGCTTTCTGAATTCACAAGAGAAGTTGAGTCACAGGCACATGAAATGGGTGGAGTACTTGCAAGCCTACACCTTCAACATCAAGCACAAGAAAGGAGCTCTCAATAAAGTTGCTGATGCATTGAGCAGGAGAGTTCTTACCATCCAAGAAATCCAATTGAAGAGCATGGGAATAGATCACTTCAAGGATCTATATGCAGATGATGAAGACTTTGGAGAAATTTATAAGGTATGCCTTGAGTTTAAGAACCATTTCCATAGCAAGTATGCTGAATATACCTTGCAAAGTGATTTATTGTTTAAAGGGAATCAACTTTGTGTTCCTAGAGGTTCTATTAGGGAGAACTTAATTCAAGAGAAGCATAATGGTGCATTGAGTGGTCATTTTGGGATCACCAAAACTCAAGAGCTTGTCCAAAGGTTTTATTTTTGGCCTAAGATGAACTTAGATGTCAGAAAATATGTAGAGAGTTGTGTAGTGTGTCAAAAAGAAAAAGGCACTTCTTCAAATGCAGGCTTATACCAGCCACTACCAATCCCTTCTAGACCATGGGAATGCTTAAGCATGGACTTTGTAGTCGGTTTACCCAAGACAAGGCAAGGTATGGACAGTGTTTAGGTTGTTGTTGATAGATTCAGTAAAATGGCTCACTTTATACCCTACAAAACAACCAATGATGCCAGTCAAATAGCCTCACTTTTCTTCAAAGAAATAGTCAGAATTCATGGCTTACCAATCAGCATTGTCTCAGATAGAGATACCAAATTTATGAGTCACTTTTGGAAGACTCTTTGGCAAAGAATGGGCACCAATCTGTCCTTTGGATCTGCATACCATCCCCAAACTGATGGTCAAACCGAAGTGGTAAATAGAACACTTGGAAACCTTTTGAGATGCTTGACCAAGGAGTATGGTCAACAATGGGATCAGATTATTGGGCAGGCTGAATATGCATATAATGACACAGTCAATAGATCCACAGGGAAGAGCCCCTTTGAAATTGTTTATGGACTGCACCCTAGAGGTGTTTATGAGCTGAGAGAGCTGAAGGATGGAGTCAAGGGAAGTGGTTATGCAGATGACTTTGCTTGTGCAATGCAGGAGATTCATGAGACAGTCAGGAAAACTTTGACAGAGAATACCATGAAACATAAAACCAAAGTGGATGAGCATAGGGGAGAAGTCAAATTCAATGTGGGAGACTTAGTCATGGTACATTTGAATAAGGCTAGATTGCAGAAGGGAGTCCCTCACAAGCTGCAAATGAAGAGGATAGGTCCCTGCCCTATCTTGGAGAAGTATGGCAACAATGCATTCAAGGTACAATTGCCAGATGACAGTGGACTGTCCCCTGTTTTTAACGTTGCAGACTTAGTCCATTACAGAGGACCACCACCAAACATGGATCAGACCATCCAAGAAGTCATCCAAGATGTAGAAGAGCTCAAACTGCCCCCTGTTACAGTCAAACAAGCTGATCAAATTTTGGACACAAGGGTCTACAAGAAGACTAGGACCAAGGAGTACAAAGAACACCTAATCAAAATGCATGGACAACCTGATTCAGATGCAGTATGGATCAAGGAGGCAGAGTTTAAGAAGTTGGGAATAGATCCTAACTTGCTCAATCCAAGGGTGGATTGAATTTTTTGTTTTGGGGAGGATGGTGCAGGAGCACCTAGGCCAAACCCAAATTTAGGTTGCAAAGTTTTGGCTTGTACCTGATCTTGGCCAAATCAGGATTTCTTTATGTTTGTTTTGGACCTTAGAAGGTCATGCATCGGTGTGTTAAGTTAGTCTCTAGGACTAAAGTTCATTAGATCATTAAGGTTGTTAAATTTTGGCATTAATAAACTTTAGACAGCATATATCATGTTATAAGGCATTTAGTCTAGTAAGCCACATCATCATTATTTGGAGGATGCCAAAGAATGGTTAGGGAAGATGTTAGTTTCTCGAGTTAAAGGTATTGGAGATCCTAGGTTTGAGGAACATGACATAATTAAAGCATAATGGAAGTTGCAAGATGCAGATGTGAAGTTGCATGGCAAGACTTGTGTAAATTGCATGCAATTTAGTAATGGAAATCTCTAAAAAACAGGGAGTGCTCGACCAAATTCCCTAAAATTGTGGAAATGGCATCTAAATGGAGAGTAGTGGCTCGTAGACAAGTGGTTAGTCATCTTTCTAATGAGTTTTGTTGTGAAGAATAAGAAAATAGTGCACAGATTTAGAGTATTTATGTGTGTTACCCGCATGTTTGGAGAAACAGTGATTTAAATGACTATGTTTATACCGTCATCACACTGTTCTTAGACTCTTTGAGTAGTTTGAAGTGAATATCATTAGGTGGATAAGCGTGGAGATTAGATTTAGTGTTTGTTTTCATAGTTTAGAGTTGTAGCACTTTGTTTCTGAAAATTCCACTGTGTTTTGCAACAGTGCTACCATAGGCGTTGAATACACAGATTTAGCAATGCATTCGTGCTATTAGGATAGATTTGATTTCTTTTTCTTTGTATATTCAAGTGTAGTAGTGTAGAGCTTTTGAATTGAATCTTTAGATCAGCATTTAGTGGATTTACAAACACAGTTTTGAATAACCAGTCAAAACATGGCTTCCCCATGAAATCCGCCCCTGGATTCTTCTTGAGGTTCATGGAGATGATAGGGGAGCCATGTCTCTATAAATATCTAGTGATAGGAACCTTTGAGAGACAAGAAAAAGCTGGAAATACCAAACCCTAGGCGAGTGAAAGCTACCCGGTTGGGTGTTTGGTAGAGAAAAAAATAAGAGAATAGGTAGGGGAATAGAGGACAGTACGGAATCCGTACAGTACTAGGTGGGGTGAGGTGAGGTCTGCATATTCCAAAAGATTTGAGACTTCCCTGAATACATTGGAGTGAATTGTGATTAAGAAACCAGTGAAACCCTAGATATTAGGGCAATTAGGCCTCTTCTCCAAGATCATTGGAAGGCACTGTACGGAACAGAAGGGGGTCAAAAAACTTTTGAAAGATTTAAAAGTCCCAAAAGGGTATCATAATATGTGTTTAGTTTCCTAGGTTGTGTGGAGAATATTAGCAGAAAAAGCCAATTTGTGACTGGTAAGGGCTAGTAGAGTTTAGGCCTCACCTAGGCAGTTTCATGAAATCGGGTGTTTTGGGGTATAAACACCAGGCAAGATGCATCTATTTGGAGGTGAAATGCAAGAAACCAATGTCTCAAGCTCCCCTGCAGGCAGTTCTAGCATGATGAAGGATTTGGCACTTAGATCCTTCTAAGTCCAAGGAAGAGCACTCAAATTACAACGGGTGTTGAATCTTCAAGGGTAAAGTACAATGATGAAAACTCTTTGAGAAGAGTTGGAACAGGGTAAGAATAGTCTTTTAAGCCCAAAAAGGAACCTTTGGTAGCAGGTTCCAAGCAGGAGACAGTGGAGAGTTTCCTAGAAGACAGTACAAGCAACCCTTGGAGTTTTAATACACCAAAAAGGGTTGAAAGATAGGCTAGGCAGAGGCTTGGGAGAGACTTGCCAGCTGGCTTTGCATCTTACCCATATTCTAAAGAAGAGTGTTCAGAGTAGGGTCATTAGAAGACACAGGGCTAGAGGAACCTCCTCTAGAACCACCACTGGAGCCACCTCTAGAACCAGGTCAGTGTGAGGTCACCGTTGGAACCATTGCCAAAGCCACCACCTCCAATAGGGCCTCTGTCGAAGCCACCTTCACTTCCGAAGCCACTACCATGGCCTCCATTGGAACCCCCTCCGCTAGCGCCACTTCTGTCGCTAAAACCACCACCACTACCAAAGCCCCCACTGCTCATCCCACCAAAACCTCCACCACTGGAGGTGACAGGAGGGGTGAAGCTAAACCCTAAGGGTACTCTATTTTCCTTGATAGTTTCGGATCTCTCGGAGGCAGAAGGGAAGTTGATTGAGGGGACTGCATCAGCCATGTACACATACATGGGAGGCATCGACATTCCTAGTTGTCTCTCATGATCTTCGAAAGTGGCCCCTTATACAATGTTAGGATTGTTGGGAGGAGCACATGCTTCAGTCAGACTAGAGGCTAGCCAGGAATTCTATGCCTATTTGATCTTTTCCATCCATATATTTTATTTCGCTAATAACCTTAGCGGCCCTAGTCATCTTTGGGTCCTTTTCCAAGTGATTCTCCAAGTCACCTAGTCCTTTGCTAAGGACAGAGATATATTCCGAAGGAATGTGAACGACCTCATATTCCTCTACTGATGACGATGTATGAGACGCAGGAGGAATGGGGACATGGTCAGTCTCATTGGAGACCCCTACCTCACCCCTCGACAACTGCTCCTATATGGCAAGACCAACGATGGATCCAACAAAAAGGCCTATAGAGAAACCAATGATGACATTTGTCCTCTCCATCGGAAGCTATCGTACACTTCTCCTAACAATATACCTAGAGGTTGTGGACTGGGTTGTGATGCTCATAAACCTTCACAACACTCAAGGGCACAACAATCACAAAGTACAAGGGAAAATCACCAACACCAACGAATGAGCAGATGTTGGTTCACATCGGCTTCACCAAAAATGTATGAGAGTGGGACCAATCACGTCAAAGCCCCAAGTCACAAAGAGCCAAGAGCAGAAGGTTCCCCTAACTTACTCACTCTAAAGGGTGTTTGGAATGAGGGATGAGAATGATGAGGACTATAATGTCCTTTGACCACTTTGCAAACCCAAAATTAGGATTGGGGCTAGGTGAGTAGGTTTTCAGATTTAGTATTGTACCTTGGGAAGCTCTTTTCTTGAGGACGAAAGCACGGTTCTAGGATGACAGTGTGATACAATGGTGTCTCTTAGGTGCACTAGCATCTATACGACCAAAGGACCAAAAATACCGTATGAACCATCAGAAAACAAGCTGACGACCTAGCTAGTGACTTCTAAAGGAGAAAAACAGAATTATGAAGTATGAGAGATATAAACGGATGTGATAAAATAGATAGATAAGAGTTAAAGTGACGAAGATAATCTCACCAAGTCGCCAATTCGCTAGCTAGCTCCAAAAGCACAACCACCTACACACAAGAAAGAGGGGAAATTTGTTGGGGCTATATAGGGGCCTGTCTTAGTCATACCCCCATCTTGGTGTTTCCACCTCCAAGGACAACCAAATAGCAACGATAGAGAAATGTATGATAAAGAAGTAAAGAAAGAAGAAATGAAAATAACACTACAAAATAGTAAAGAGCTACTATACTAAATTGCAAAGGAGAGGAGTGAAGTGTTACCACCTCCACCAAGTGCTCACAAGCCAATCGAGGAGAAAAGAGGACTTGAACAATCACCACAGCCTCGATTGCAATGAAGGGAGGTTTCGTAAAACCTCAAGCCCATGTTGTAATGGCTTGCTTCACACTTGCTTTATGGAGTTGATAGAGTGTTGTTGCTGCTATAATGGAGTGCTAAAGTGTTGTTGAGAGTGGAGAACTCCAAGAGAATGAAGTTGAATTCTTAGAGGATGCAAAAAATGATGGATTGAATGAAGAATCGATGAATTTGAAGAAGAGGGAAGAATCTACCATTTTCGGGGTCGGTTGGTCGAAGAAGGATGTTACAAATTGTCCCCAATAGGAAGTATAACGCCTCTTCCAACTTTAGATGCAGGAATCGGTCAAGGACGTAAGTGCACCATGTGGATGTATGTGCACTGCGCAGGTGCCCCTGACAAATATTCTTCTACTAACACAACAGAAAAATTCCAAGTGGAAGGAAGTCAACTAGTTGATGTGGAATTTCGACTTCGGATTTGGTTTTATAAGGTGAGGATGTGTGAAAGGGGAATTTGTGTAAGGGGTGCAAATTCAATCCTATACAGACATGCTTTATGTTTCCAACTATGTTCAATTGGTGATGGTTATTTAATTTCACTATCCCACTTGGATTTCATATGCCACATGTAAAAATCTGAATTGTCAAGGGTGTCAAAAAATTGTCAATTTGGCATTGTGGCCCTACATGGCACGGGTCCACCCCCACAAGCTGCATGGTGCGATGTCTACAATGGGCGTTGTCGTTGAGTGGAAATCGAATAGTTCACCACCCTTTCAATCCAATTTCTTGTATTAATCACTCATTGCCCTCGCCATTTCTTGTGTACAGTTATGTTTAATGTGTGTCCCTTCCTATTACCTCGACGATATGCCACACAAATTACAAGAATTCCTTCATTGAATTCTCTTGCTACCTTGCAAAACATGCTATATTTCTCCCCCTTTGTTTCTACCATCTTATCGACTCTTCTTCACAAATGGACCAGAAGGTGTTTATTTATGCTATCTGCAACTTCAATCCCACCTCCACTACATGTTACTCTTTGATACTGGTCTCCCTTCTAGCTTATTTATATATATACATATAGCCTATACATATACATATATGTATATAAATATATTTACGTATATATATGTATGTTTATGTATATATATTTATACATATCTATTTTGTTGTTGTTCTTCAATTCAGTCATATAAATATTGTTGGTTTGTTCATTCTTGTAGTTAGCCAATTTCTAAAGAAAAAGAATGCATGTAAGCAATTGTTCATTATGTGACTTCATGGTCTTAGAAGAAAACACATATCACAATTGAGTACATCTCAAGTGTGTGTGTGTGTGTGTGGAAATAGGTAATTTTTTGACACCTTGGCAAAATCAGATTTTGACACGTGTCATATATTAAAAAATAAAATAAAAAGGATATTTTTTGTTTCCAAAATAGTTTTCCTATGTGGAATTAATATTAAATTTTATTAGACTTCCACATGACACTCCATGTGAACCTTCCAAGATAGGTTGCACACGTATCAACCCCTCTCTCCTATGCAACGGGGACATAAGGTTTTTCAAACAACTCTATAGTGTTAAACTATGTTGCAACATAGTTGAACACAGAGAGAATATTGAAAACCACATGTCCCAATTGCTATCACCTCATATGAGGTTATAATGTCATTTCCAAAATGATTAACTGTTGTTGGCAATACCAATAGATGCCTATATGATGAAAATTTTATTAAGGACGTGTTCATTGATAAGGTTGAATGCTTTATGGGTTGAATTCTTAAATACATGTCATTTTGTTTGGGAAGATGGACAAAGGTGTTATTCTTATTCTTATGTTTTGTATGGTAGACACATGTGGCATGGGTGAATGGATTTTGGTAATTTTTGTATTCAGTAATGTATTAGGAAGGCTTAATTTTCCAAAATATTTTCTAATGGTAACCTATGTTGCACTTATCCACAATTCCCTTTGAATTGTGAAGTGCAACATAGGTAAACATGAAAATAATATGGAAAACCAAGTCCCCTAAATATTTTTGGCACTTTGAACTACATATTGGAACAAAGGATAACTGCTAATTTTTGTTATATGGTAATATATGTTGACATCTACAATGAATTGTTTGTAGTGTAGTGTGAATTCCTATACAATGTAAAAAATTTCATTATAGTGGACCATTTACTACAAGTGACGTTTGGTATTAAAATGTAAATATATGTACACACACATATAGATATATATAGATATATTTGTATACATATATATGTATACATAGATATTTGTGTATATGTATACATATATACAGAGCAAGAATGTTAACCTATGAATGTGATGAAGGAAAAATTAAAGGAAATAGATGAAAAATAGTAAGTAAAGTTTAACAAATCTCATATTTGATAGGCATGTATAGTATACACATATACACGCACAACAAACTGGGAACTACACTTGCATTGTATACAAGGGAAACACAACCGTTAACTAGGAGTTTTTGCAACATGTCATGGAGGCAATGTGAAGTGACACACACTAAACATAGATGTAAGTAATCCTTCTACATATTAGTAAGCATTCTTGTATTAGAAGACCTACATCTATAAAATGAATTGTAAAGCTAGCAAATAAATTGCACAAGAAAATTTAAACTCTAAAGTTGGATGTGTCTCACAATCTAAGAAAGCATCCGACTATCTCCCACCATTTTCACAGATGCCACCCTATCATATGGTGTACCATTTTTATGTTATATATTTTGACAAGACCATGGAGGTCTAAGGTTATTATTATGTTATGTATATTACAAGAGACCAGATAGGTCTATGATATTGTCTAGCTCTATATATTAGAAGAGACCATAGAGGTCTCTGTTAATATTTAACCCTATATAATAAGAAGAGACCATAAATGTTGTGTAAATTTTCAAAGCTTTGTATATTACAAGAGATTTTGTAGGTCTATAAGTATTATGTTTGTATTCATTAGGAGGCTAAAGAGTTCTATGAATCCTTAATTATGGATTTTATTACACTCGGCCAAATAGGTTAGAGTACCCTAGAGTTTGTAACAAGTTAACTCAACCATATAACTTCCTATGTACCTTTGGAGACCAACTTAATATTTAGAGTTCCTTCAAACTATGAAGGGTTTAGTTAGTTTTCATATATTCAAAATTTAAAATGTCTTTCCATTATTGTGGTTAAGCATTATATGGTATAGTCAATTCCTTGTAGCATCGATAGTTCCTAACTTGAAAGGTTTGTATTAATTATATGTGAATTTTAGTTGGCTTTTGTTACTAGTATGTTGATGCAAATATGTAATGTTTCCTTATTGCCATCGACAATATTATTATTTTGATAATACTATATTTTCCTATTTAACATGAGCAATATTATTATTGTGATAATACTATGATTTCCCATTGAAAATAAATACTTTATTTGTTGTGTAATATATGTGTCTTATCAATGACATTGGAAAAAAAAAATTGTTGAAAAAATATTGTGATTTATCATTACTTCAATAGTAGTTTTGTTATAAAAATATTGTGGTATTATCTCTCATCAATAGAAGGATTATTCGAAAATATTATCTAAAACATATACATTTTTGAAGTTTTGGTTTCTTTGGAAAGATTTGTATGCTTTAAAATATAGTGAAAAGTTCATATCCAAATATTAGATAGAAAGGAAGAGGTCTATCTCCATAAATATTAGTTAAAGAAGGAATATCTTGTCAAGGGTTTGCACTATTACAAATAATTTGCTTGTGTTTTTGTTTAAAAGGATAAACATGTACTTACATAAGGACATATCTATGCAAGATGCAGACATATATATGAATGTAACTACATATAATGTTATTTCATATATATTAATGAAACATAGGGAAAGGGGATGCTAAGTCCTAAGTACAAAGAACCTAGGATCAATTCCACTTTCCAAGGGCTTCATTAGGATGCAAATCAACAAGGTACATAGATTGAATTTCTACCTCAAAGGTGATCCAATTATACTTGGATCCTATCCTTTTGAGTCTTAGAAATGAATTGGAAATGATTTGGAATGATTAACCTAAGTGAACTATATGACCTAATATGAAAAATGCAATATCTTGAAGATGAACAAATTGAAACAGTAATTTGTAGGTAGATCTAGGGGATGTAGAGTGATGTGTACCTGTTACCAAATGTTGGATCTGACATGTGAAGAGGGACTCAATCACCCATGGGAAAATGTGTCTTTGTAAACCTTACCAAAAATTCAAAATGTGATCATGTAGTCCTTTGTCTATTCTCTATTCTTGTACCTACAAATCTTCATTTCGGATATGAACCAATGATAAATCTGCAAAAGAAATTATTTGGATGGCTATATGAAGGTTTTCCTTATTCAAACCCCTATTTTGGTAATTAAACCTCAACAAAAAGCCAAATATTTGATAGAAAACAATGTGTGATCCCTAACCTTATGTGTGTTTAAGGTTATTATGAGATAAAAATGCAAAGAAACCCTACTCAAGTGCATTAGAGTGAGATTCCTGCATGAAAATGATAAGATCCAATTAGGGAGAAGTCAAACACCCTAATTAAATATGAAATACAATGATACCTTGCGTTAGGAAGCAAGAGGAAGGAATCTTGAAGATGAGAACACTTAGGAAACAATTCATTAGGTTGAGGGAAGTGGCCAAATGCATCTCCCAAACCTAGAATACATAATGCTCTTCCATAGACATCAACCTTCAATCATGTGATAAAGATTGATCAAATTTGTAAATGGGCTTGAAGACTTGCAATTTCAAGTAATTTTTCTCCAAGACTTCAAATTATGCTTTCTTGAAAGTTATCTCTTATGTTCTAGTTTTGAAATGGTGAAAAGACTAGGTATTTATAAACATTTCTCTAATTTCTTGAAGATTAAATTTTGAAAGCCAACATTTGAAATTTGAAATTTGAATGTTTAAATTTTGCCAACAATACATTAAAATTTGGTCCCCGACAAGATAGGGGGACTCATTTTCCCATGGGAAAATGGGTCCTGGCACTATTTTCTGGGACAAAGTGTATTGGGGGAAAAACATTATGCTTGGATTTATTCAATGCTTGTAATTTGTCGAAAAATGATAAAATAGGCCTCAAAATGCATAACAAATGGAATTAAGGCCTATTTAGGAGGGGTTAAAAATGCATGAATGCGGGTCACTAAAATAGGTCCAAACTAAGCTTGAAATTGTACTATCATCTACAAGGGAGTATAATTTTCTACACTATGATTTATATTAGTACGAGTGTATGAATATATTTTTAAATACACAAATGTGAATAAAAATTACCAAAATAATCCAATTACAAGTGAAAATGGCAGAAAGATTGACAAAAAAGACCAAAAGGTCAAGAAAACAAAATTATAGGTTAAAATAGAAAAGTGCTTGAACAACTACAATTTATACAAAGTTGCAAACTAAAGTGATGGTCAAGTTTGCAACCTGCAAACTACCTTTGGGCTCAATTCACAACTTGTAACTCACACAAATGCCTTGAAATGATCATTCAAAAATATTTGGAACAAATTAATGTGAATATTCAAAGAAAAAATCTCACCATCTAAGACAATAATAAACACATTTTACATTAACATCTACAAACACCAAATTTACAAAATCTTGAATAAAGAAGAAGATTTTCTCCTCATTGGACAACAACATACATAACTTATGGCCACATATGAAAAAGAGAACACTAGAAATTTATCTACGGCAATGTGAAAACCAACAATATTTATCTGAATGAGTTGATAAACTACACAATAAATTCATCTTTGGGTTATACTAAAACAATTGAAAAAGAGAACATGAGAAAGTTACCTATGGCACCAAACAAACCGACTATATTTATCTGACATAATTGATGAAAGTATATTAACAAAGTAATCTTAAAAACTAGGTCATAGACAACTGAAAGTTTTCCCTGACTTAGTAAACTTGTAAATCCACAACCTTTAAAATTTTCCATGTCTTTGTAAACATATAAAATCAAAACCCTAAAATAGAAAATCCTCTTTTGTTTTTGTAGAACTGTAAATCACAAATAAATTAGTAAATCACAACCTCAAAAATTTCCATTGCTTAGTAAACATGTAAAATCAAAACCCTAAAGTAGAAAACCCTCTTTCATTTTTGAAAAACCACATATGACAACTAAATTAGTAAATCACAACCTTTCAAACCCAATTTCACCACAAAATGCCTGAAAAAATTTGTAAACCCATTATGTAAATGATAGTGATGCTTGAACTGAAGATTTAATTTCCTCTAAACATGTAGTGTGTTTATGAACACAAACTATATAGTGTTCATAAACACCCTTTAAGTTCTTACAAAAGCACCCTCAAAGCATCATAACCTTCTATATGAATAGAGAAATTCAAAAACCATACAAAACATGTATTAAACAACCACCCATAGAATTACGGAACCTCACAGTTACGTTTAACAAAGAGCAAAAAAGAGAAAACAACAAATTAAAAAATGAAACAAGAGACTCATAAGGCCTTAGTGAGGTTAGAACCTCACCTAGGTCAAAGAGGTGTCATCGAGGGGTATTTGCTGCAATAGGTGGTTGTCTATCGAAGCTACTAGCCAACACTTGTGCATGTGTTAGACAAGGTAACATTTCAAGAACGTAATGTACCATCAAAAACCCAATAATTTTAATGTGCATGCAAACCAAAAAATAATTAATGGACCTATGTTTACCTGTCGAAATGAAAACCTTGTAATGGCGTCGAAGAACCAAAGTGGGAGCATTGTCGAGCTCGAAGGGAGATTGCTATTGGAGCATAACATGTAATGGTGGTTGTTGGAAGGAAGACCAGGGTTAGAGCGTAACATGTGATGGTGGCAACATCAAAGTTACAAAGAGCATAATTGAACAACTTTTGGTCCATTTGCGAAGAATAGTCAAGAAGATGGTAGAAATAAAGGGGTGAAAGATAGTGTGTTTTGTGAGGTAGCATGAGTATTCAATGAAGGAATTCTTGGAATTTGTGTGGAATGTCATGGAGGTAATGGGAATGGATGCACATTAAACACAATTGTACATAAGAAATGGCAGGGACGAAGGGTGATTCATGCGAGTAATTGGACTGAAAATGGTGGCGAACTGTTTGTTTGTGATGTGATGACAACGTCCACTTTGAATGTTGTTCCACAGAGCTTGTGTGGGTGGGCCTATGCCATGATGGGTCACATGGCCAAATAGGCATTTTTTGACACCTTAGTCAAATCAGATTTTGACACATGGCATATTATTTAAAAACCAAATAAAAATAATCTTTTTGTTTATAAATTAGTTTTCTTGTGTGGCACGAATGTTAAATTTTATTAGAGTTCCATGTGGACCTTGGAAGATAGGGTGTGCACGTATCGGCCCCTCCCCCTATATCTTTCCTTGGGTCACTTCATATGAATAGGAGTATTGGGTTTTCCTATGATCATGTAGTTTGAAAATATTTCTTTCTTTTTCTCTCATTTTTTTAAGTCTCAACTAGTTTATAGGTTTTCTTGAGTCACTTCGTATTGTATGGGAGGATTAGGTTTTCTTATGGTCATGTAGTTTGAAAATGTCCCTTTCTTCTCTCATTTGTTTTTTTTTAAATCTCAACTAGTTTATGTTGGTATGTGGCGACTAATCATGCTATACTGTATAGCCCATGGTATACTGTACACCCCGACACCTATTCTTGCCAAGGTCTGGGGCCAGGCCAGGGTTCGGGGACGGCAGCCCCGAGAAAAATGTTCTTCCTACTTTTTCACGTCATCACCGAAAAAGGGAAAAATCCGATTTTGTAGAACCCAAAATCTAGAAGCTTCTAAGCTTGTTAAAAAGGGGTTCGGATGGGTATTACAGTATGATGAAAAACGTGATTATTCGCAAGATTGTAATAATTTTTTCACTAGATAATAAAAGTATTGGATGGCTGCAGTTTGGTGGATGTAGCCCGGATTGGGTGAACCACGTTAAATTCTTTGTGTTATGATTTATTCTGTGTGTTTTAGTTTCTCTGTTTATTAATTAAATATGCATTTAATTGTTAGATATCTGCCATCTCTAACCTAACAAGTGGTATCAGAGCGGGTTGTGTTTCGATTATCGTCTGTAGGAAGGTCTCACGACTGAGTGGCAGTCTCACGGTTGAGTGGGAGCAATGGCAGACGAGGGTAAGAAGGTTGAGAAGTTTAATGGGCAGAACTATCAGTTATGGAAGATGCAGATGGAGGACTATCTCTATCAGAAGGATTTATGGCAGCCATTGGAAGGGAAAACCAAGAAACCCGCAACAATGTCAGATAAGGACTGGGAGATCTTGGATAGAAAGGCTCTTGGAAGTATTCATCTATGCCTAGCACAATTAGTGGCGTTCAATATTACAACAGCAAAGACAACTCAAGAGTTGATGGAAACCCTGATGAAGTTATATGAAAATCCTTTCGCTTCGAATAAGGTATTTCTTATGAAGTGTTTATTTAATATGAAAATGGTAGAAGGTGAGTCAGTTACTGATTATTTGAATGAGTTTAATATGGTCACCATTCAATTAACTTCTGTAAAAGTAAACTTTGATGAAGTTAGGGCTCTTTTGATTCTGTGTTCTTTGCTTGAAAGCTGGAATAGCTTGGTAATGGTTGTTAGCAATTCTATTTCTGGTTCGAATACATTGAAATTTGATGATGTTGTTGGTGTTATTTTGAGCAAGGAAATTCGTAGGAAAAGCTCAGGTGGAACATCCACATCAAGCAGTGTTTTCAATGAAAGTAGGGGTAGAACAAAGGAGAGAGGAAATAATTTTGGAAATCGTGGGAAGTCACAAGGAAAATCAAAGGACAAAAGGTCCCAATCTAGAGACAAGAGGGATTGCTAGTACTGTGGTAAGCCGGGTCATTTGAAGAAAGATTGTTGGTCTCAGAAAAATAAAGAAAGAGACAAAAAGGAAGGAAGTAAAGAGGCAAATGTGGTAAGTAATAAATCTGATGAGGATGCTTTGATTCTTTCCCTTGATAATGCTGATGATTCTTGGGTGTTAGATTCAGGGGCTTCATTTCATGCTACCCCCCATAGAAGTTATTTTCTTGATTATGTCCAAGGGGATTTTGGGCTGGTTTATTTAGGAGATAACGAACCCTGTCAGATTGTTGGAAAGGGAAGAATCAAGATTAAGTTGCAGAATGGGAATCATTGGCTACTACGTGAGGTAAGGCATGTTCCAAAGTTAAGCAGAAATTTAATTTCAGCAGGGCAACTAGATGATGAAGGTTGTGTTGTTACATTTAGTGATAAAAATTGGAAGGTCACAAAGGGTGCCTTAGTGGTAGAAAAGGTGTGAAAGTAGGCACCTTATATCTTTGTACAGGTCATACTATTCCTTCTACTTTAATTGTTACGAAAAATATCAATGTTCAGGAATAGTTGTTGTAGTTCAGCAGGTAGAAGATCATACAGTTGTTGTGGACTCTGAATCAACACTATGGCATAATAGACTTGGGCATATGAGTGCAAAAGGTATGAAAGTACTTCATTCAAATAATGTTTTACCAGGTCTAAAATGTGTTAATATGGATTTCTGTGAAACTTGTGTGTATGGAAAACAAAAGAGAGTAAGTTTTCTCAAGGATGGGAAGCAAAAGAAAGATGAGAAATTGGAGCTTGTGCATACGGATGTATGGGGACCAACTCAGGTATCTTCTCTCGGTGGCTCTGTATTATGTTACATTCATTGATGATGCAACTAGGAAGGTATGGATTTATTTCCTTAGGCAGAAATCTGATGTATTTGAAACTTTTAAAAAATGGAGAAGCTTGGTTGAGAAGAGATTAAAAGATAAAATGTCTCAGATCTGATAATGGTGGTGAGTATTGCAACAAAGAGTTTGAAGATTATTGTTCCTCTAATGGTATTCATAGGCAAAAAAGGTTCCAAGGACTCCACAGGAAAATGGAGTGGCTAAGCGCATGAATAGAACAATAATGGAGTGCACGGACTATGAGATTGCATGCTAGGTTGCCTTTAAAAATGTGGGCAGAGACTGTAAACACTGTTATTTATTTAATTAATAGAGGTCCCTCTAATCCTTTGGGTTGTGGTATTCCAGAGGAAGCATGGAAAGGTAAGAAGGTGAGTTATTCTTTTCTCAAAACCTTCGGTTGTGAAGCATTTGCACATGTAGATTCTGAAAATAGAACCAAGCTTGATGCAAAATCAAAGAAATGTGTATTTGTTGGATATGGCATTGATGAATTTGGTTATAGGCTTTGGGATTTTGAAAATCAGAAAATTGTGAGAAGTAGGGATGTCATATTCAATGAGAAAGTGTTGTACAAAGATTTGTTGTTGCAGCATGAGAAGAAAGAAAATGATTATGCAATGTTGGATGATATTCCAAATAATGATGCTTCAATGGTTCCTCATGCTAGGAAACAACAATAACAACAAATACCACAAACTCCTGTTGGACAATCTTCAAGGATAAGTAGACCTCCAGAAAGATTCTCTCCCTCTTTGTATACTACTTTCTTAACTGATGCTGGTGAACCAGAATATTATGATGAAGCTATGTAGGTGGATACCAAGGTTTAGTGGTAGCATGGAATGGAAAAAGAAATGGACTTCTTGCTGAAAAATCAGACTTGGGAATTATGCAAGTTGCCTGTAGGTAAAAAGGCTTTACCAAACAAATGGGTTTATAGGATGAAAGAGGGGGATGGAGGCAAGAAAAGATTTAAATCCAGATTAGTTGTAAAGGGATTTGCATAGAAAAAGGGTATTGATTTTGATGAGATTTTTTCTTCGGTTGTTAAAATGACTTCTATTCGTATTGTTTTAAGTATTGTGGCTACTGAAGATTTGTATTTAGAACAGCTTGATGTTAAAACAACCTTTCTCCATGGTGATTTGGAAGAGGAAATATATATGGACCAGCCACAAGGATTTGAGGTCAAAGGTAAGGAGAAACTAGTGTGCAAATTGAAGAAAAGTTTATATGGCTTGAAGCAAGCACCTCGGCAATGGTACTTGAAATTTGATAGTTTTATGGCTGAGCAAGACTACAGTCGGTGTAATTCTGACCATTGTATTTATTTTAAGAGGTTGGATAATGACAACTACATTATTTTGTGTTTATATGTTGATAACATACTTGTAGCTGGGTCTAACATGGATCACATACATGAGCTAAAACAACAGTTAGCAAAATATTTTGCTATGAAGGATTTGGGGGCAACAAAACAAATCCTTGGTATGAAAATTTGTAGAGGTAAGAAAAACAAAAAATTGTTTTTATCTCAAGCTAATTATGTTGAAAAGGTGTTGCAAAGGTTTCATATGGAGAATGCAAAAGTTGTCAGCACACCTTTGTCTAGTCATGTCAAATTGACTAAGGATATGTGTCCAAAGACACAAGAGGAGGAAGAAAAAATGTCCAAGGTACCATATGCTTCAGCTGTAGGCAGTTTAATATACGCCATGGTATGCAAAAGACCAGATATTGCACATGTCGTAGGAGTTGTTAGCAGGCATTTGAGTCATCCCAGAGTTGAGCATTGGAATGCAGTAAAATGGATTCTCAGGTACTTGATAGGTACATCCAATAATTGTTTATGTTTTGGGGGCTCTAATATTGATTTAAAAGGCTATGTTGCCTCAAATTTGGTAGGGGATATAGATACCAGGCGGAGTACCACAGGTTATGTATTTACAGTTGGTGGGACAGCAGTGAGTTGGATTTCTCGATTGCAAAAGGTGGTTGTTTTATCCACCACAAAGGCAGAGTGTAGTACCCCTCCATTTTGCTTATGATTTTCTGTTAGCATGTTTCACTTTGTTAGACCTTGGTACTTGGTTTTGATGTTTTGATCGCTGACATTAGAGTGAAAGTGGATTTATTTTGTGATATGATGATACATTTTATGGTGGTAATTAATTCTGTTATGTTTATGTTAGCATAGATGTTTACTTCAGATGTTATTGCCTTATATATGCTTATGTTAGATTAGTTGATGTTATCTTGTTAGTTTGATGTGATGTGTATTGGTGTGGAGAACGGAGTTACATCACTTGCTTGCGAGTGCCCTATGATTTCCGTGATTTTCTCCACACGGTGTGTTTTAATAATGGATTATATGTATGCATGTTATTTGTCTGATTGCAGGATTGCAGGTACATGACATCCACTCCACCTAGTTTCTTAGGTCTGAGCGTGTCAAGACTCAACAGTAATGTTGATTGGGAGGTAGTAACAAGGTTTTTCCTAGTCTAGTCTCAAACCCAGTCACAGTATGTTGTCAGTTTAAGTCTGGTGTCTTTGGTTGTCTTGTTGGGTCTGATTGGATTATTTATTTTGAAAGCAATTTTGTTAAATTAATGTAAGATTAATGTTCTCTTAATTTGATGTTTATTTAAATTAATTTAAAATGTTGAAAATAAAACTTTATATATTTTATTTAATTAATTAAATTAGTTTATTTGGTTAAGTAATTTAATCATTGAGATTAAAATTATTTAATCAAATTAATTAATTAATTAAATTAAAGTTGCTTTATTTGTGAGAATAGATTAAATTTAAATTAATTGTTTTGTGGGAAATGGAATTTTAATTGTGAAATAAATTGTAAAGGAAATTAGATTTTTGAATTCTTTAAAATTAATTAAATTCTTGATAAGGGAAGAAAGAAAGATTTGTCGTGAGGTTGTTAGAAGATATTTTCTTCTTGACATGTGTGTTAGTTAAATTAATTGCTTTTCTTGTTGAGGATTCTCTCGGAAGATATTATGTGATTTGGGGAAAAAAAGAAATTACTTCACAGGAAATGAAAAGAACAGAGTTCTGCTAAATTTTTTGGGAATTGTGTTGGTTTGTGATTTTCATTGGGAATTGCTTAATGCTTCTAGAAGAAGTTTTGGGATTGCTTCTGGATGGAAATTTGTATTTTTCTGTAAAGTGGTGATTTGTAAAGGCTTCGGAAGATTGCACGCTACAGGCACACAAAGCTTTTCTTCTCCAGTCAAGTTTTTCAAGTTACAAGGATACAGGTATTCCTCTATTTTATTTTATTTGTCTTCTTTTGAAAGATTGCCTGTGTAAGAATTAGTTTTGTGCAAATTTGTTAAATTGTGAATTTAAAAGATTGCCAGAGGAAACTATTGTGTTTGTGACTTCTATATTCTTCTCGGTGATTTTTGTGAAAAATGGTTTTGTAAAAATTTGTTATTTCTCTGTGAATTTTACAAAACAAAATATTATAGTGAAATCAGAGGGCAACACAAAGATTTTTTTTAACAGTAGTAAATTCACAAAGGAAATTAACGAAATCTTTGCAAGGTTTTATGTTAAAATCGTCTGTTAAATCCAGTGATAAAATTTGGGGGTTTTGAAATGAAAACCTCTATAGTTGAAACTACTATATTGAGAATAAATTGTATAAATTTGTATATTCTTTTCAATTTCCTCTAGAAAGTTTTATCAGAATGTTTGTCTGTATAATATATATATATTTGTATTATGAAAATTGTATGTATATTCATTTTGATGGAATATAATTCTGAAAATTACCGTACAGGCGAAATTGAGCATTTTAAAAAAAATAATAATCGAAATCGCCATTCAGCAAGCTAGGGCACGAATTTTTTTTGCATAAGCATGGGGTAGCCCCTCAAGGCCCCTCAAACTTTCTCATGTGAATAAAAAAATTGTGCCCTAGCTCACCGAACGGCGATTTCGATTTATATTTTTTTTTTAAATGCTCAATTTCGCCTGTATGGCGATTTTCAGAATTATATTCCATCAAAATGAATATACATACAATTTTCATAATACAAATATATATATATATATATAATACAGACAAACATTCTAATAAAACTTTCTAGAGGAAATTGAAAAGAATATACAAATTTGTACAATTTATTCTCAATATAGTAGTTTCAACTACAGAGGTTTTCATTTCAAAACCCCCAAATTTTATCACCGGATTTAACAGATGATTTTAACATAAAACCCTACAAAGATTTCGTCAATTTCCTCTGTGAATTTACTACTGTTAAAACAAATCTTTGTGTTGCCCTCTGATTTCACTATAATATTTTGTTTTGTAAAATTCACAGAGAAATAACAAATTTCTACAAAACCTTTTTTCACAAAAATCACCGAGAAGAATACAGAAGTCACAAACACAATAGTTTCCTCTGGCAATCTTTTAAATTCACAATTTAACAAATTTGCACAAAACTAATTCTTACACAGACAATCTTTCAAAATAAGACAAATTAAATAAAATAGAGGAATACATGTATCCCTGTAACTTGAAGAACTTGACTAGAGAAGAAAAGCTTTATGTGCCTATAGTGTGCAATCTTCCGAAGCCTTTACAAATCACCACTTTACAGAAAAATACAAATTTCTATCTAGAAGCAATCCCAAAACTTCTTCCAGAAGCATTAAGCAATTCCCAATGAAAATCACAAACCAACACAATTCCCAAAAATTTTAGCAGAACTCAGTTCTTTTCATTTCCCGTGAAGTAATTTCTTGTTTTCCCCAAATCACATAATATCTTCCGAGAGAATCCTCAACAAGAAAAGCAATTAATTTAACTAATACACATGTCAAGAAGAAAATATCTTCTAACAACCTCACGACAAATCTTTCTTTCTTCCCTTATCAAGAATTTAATTAATTTTAAAGAATTCAAGAATTCAAAATTCAAAAATCTAATTTCCTTTACAATTTATTTCACAATTAAAATTTCATTTCCCACAAAACAATTAATTTAAATTTAATCTATTTTCACAAATAAAGTAACTTTAATTTTATTTATTTATTTATTTAATTAAATAATTTTAATCTCAATGATTAAATTACTTAACCAAATAAACTAATTTAATTAATTAAATAAAATATATAAAGCTTTATTTTCAACATTTTAAATTAATTTAAATAAACATCAAATTAAGAGAACATTAATTTAACAAAATTGCTTTCATAATAAATAATCCAATCAGACTCAACAAGACAACCAAAGACACCAAACTTAAACTGACAACATATTGTGACTGGGTTTGAGACTAGACTAGGAAAAACCTTGTTACTACCTCCCAATCAACATTACCGTTGAGTCTTGACACGCTCAGACCTGAGAAACCAGGTGGAGTCGATGTCATGTACCTGCAATCCTATAATCAGACAAATAACATGCATACATATAATTCATTATTCAAACACACCATGTGGAGAAAATCATAGAAATCACAGGGCACTCGCAAGCAAGTGATGTAACTCCGTTCTCCACACCAATACACATCACATCAAACTGACAAAATAACATCAACTAATCTAACATAAGCATATATAAGACAATAAAACATCTATGCTAACATAAACATAACATAATTAATTACAACCATACAATGTATCATCATATCACAAAATAAATCCACTTTCGCTCTAATGTCAGCGATCAAAACATCAAAACCAAGTACCAAGGTCTAACAAAGTGAAACATGCTAACAAAAAATCATAAGCAAAATGGAGGGGTACTACATCTTCCCCCCTAGGATCAGGCTTGCTCCTGAAAGCCTGCGAATAGATAGGGATAAAGTTCCCTCATGCGTGTCGCATCCTCCCAAGTAGGATAAGCCTCATGACTAGGATCCCATTGGACCCTCACCGATCAACCTCTCACCCCTGAGAATGAGTCTCTGGTGCAAGAATGACCACAGGCTCCAAAGCCACTGCCCGTCCTCTACCTGTAACGCATTCCAATCAAGTACATGAGAAATGTCAGGATGATATGGTCTAAGAACTGATACATGAAAAACATCATGAATACGTGACAAACTGGGTGGTAAGGCAAGTCGATACGCCACAGGACCAATCCTCTCTAGGATCTCAAATGGCCCAACGAAACAGGGTGCAAGCTTAGAGCCTTTTCCATAACGAATTGGACTCTTTCGCGGTCGCACTCGAAGAAATACTCTATCACCAACTACAAACTGTCGGTCTACTCTATGCACATCGGCATACTTCTTTTGCCTATCCTGTGCTGCTATCAAATGTTCTCTAATACGGTCAACCTGTTGCTCCATGTCTCAAAGCATCTCAGGACCAAGTAACACTTTATCCTCTAGTCGATCCCAACTTAATGGAGTTCGACAAGGACGTCTGTATAACACCTGAAATGGTGGCATACCTATGGAACTTTGATATCCGTTATTGTATGCAAATTCCACTAAATATAGATAATCCTCCCAACATGATTGTTGGTCCATTACATACATTCTAAGCATACCCTCAAGTATTTGATTAACTCTCTCCGTTTGTCCATCTGTTTGAGGATGATACACTGAACTGAAGTTCAGCTATGTACCTAGAGCATGTTGTAATGAAGTCCATAGGGCTGAAATAAATACGGGGTCTTTATCAGATATAATCCTACGAGGAATCCCATGCAATCTAACTATGTCCATGAAAATCCTAGCTACCAAAGAAGCATTATAAGATGATCGTACTGGCAAAAAGTGTGCCACCTTAGTCAGTCGGTCAACAGTTACCATAATGGCATCATGTCGACGTGATGATGTAGGTAACCCAACTATAAAATCAACTGATATAATATCCCATTTCCATTCAGGAATGAGATGTGGTTGTAATAATCCAGTGGGATGTTGATGCTCAGCTTTGACTCGCTGGCACTCAAGACATCTCAATACATAATCAGCAATATCACGTTTCATACCAGGCCAAAAATATAATTACCGAAGATCCATATGCATCTTCTTTACACCAAGATGAGCTGAGTATGGAGCTTGATGTGCTTCTGTCATAATCAATGTATGAAGACCCTTAGAATGTGGTACATAGATACGATCTAAATGTCATAATATACCATCTGGTTCAAAAATGTACCCTGCAAATTGACCCTCTAAAGGTCTACCAGATTCAATCTCTGACTTCACTTCCTGATACAATCTATCAGTAGGAAGTGCTGCTAAAATTTGACCCCTCAAATCTACTTCAAGAGTAATAGCAGAAATCTCATGTCGACGACAACTGAGAGCGTCAACCACCACATTCTCTTTTCCTTGAACATATTTCACTTCAAAATCATATTCACACAAGAACTCCATCCACTGTCTTTGTCTATCATTCAAGTTAGGCTGCGTAAATATATATTGTAGACTACGGTGATCATTGTGAAGTTTGAAACGATGGCCTAATAAGAAATGCCTCCATCTAACTAATACATGCACAACTATGGTAAGCTCTAAATCATGAGTGGGATAATTTAGTTCGTGATCCTTGAGTTTGCGAGACTCATAAGCAATCACATGCCCTTCTTGCATCAGTATTGCTCCCAAACCCTCTAAGGATGCATCTGTGCAAACTAAAAAATCCTTAGTAGGATCAGGAACAATCAATATAGGCGCATTAGTCAACTTTTCTTTAAGTGTCTCAAAAGCCAACTGACACTACTCTGTCCAGACAAATTTCTTCCCTTTCCTCTGAAGAGAAGTAATAGGATGCCCAATCCTAGAAAACCCCTGAACAAACCGTTTATAATAACCAGCTAGACCCATGAAACTACGAACTTCACCTACGTTAGTAGGCACGGGCCAATCAACAATAGCTTGAATCTTTGAAGGATCCACAGCAATACCTTTTCCAGAAATCACATGACCAAGGTATTTCACCTCAGTTTGAAAGAAGTCACACTTCTTCAAGTTCGCATACAATTGATTTTCCATTAAGCACTACAATACTTGTCTCAGATGCTCTTCATGTTCCTTCATATTTCTCGAATAGATCAAAATATCATTGAGAAATACAAGAACAAAATGGTCAAGGTATGTACGAAAGACAACATTCATTAAACTCATGAATATTGATGGTGTGTTTGTTAACTCAAACGGTACTACAGTGAATTTGTAGTGCCCATAACGAGTTCGGAATGCAATTTTATGAATGTCTGCTTCAACAATTCGCAATTGATGGTAACCAGATTTTAGATCAATTTTAGAGAACACATTAGCTCCCTTGATCTGATCGAAAAGATCATTGATTCTAGGCAATGGATATCGATTCTTAATCGTTACCTTATTCAATTGACGATAGTCAATGCACAATCTAAGTGACCCATCCTTCTTCTTTACGAAGATGACATGTTCTCCCCAAGGAGAACACTAGGACAAATAAAACCCTTATCTAAAAGTTCCTCTAACTGGATATGAAGCTCCTCTAACTCTTGAGTAGTCATTCAATATGGAGCTCGAGATATAGGCATTGCTCCAGGAACTAGATCAACTCTGAAATCAATATCTCTTTTCGGTGGCATTCCAAGTATATCATCAAGAAACACATTAGCGAATTCCCTAAGGATAGGGTGATCATCAAGAGATATCTCTCGACTCTCTCCTTCTTCCAAATCAGTAACTGTTGTTGCAAACAGTTGACAACCCTGACGAAGACATCTCTTTAATTGCATAGCAGATATCATCTGCAAAGAGATAGGTCTTTGAACACCTACAATTTCCACTTTTGCACCTAAATCATTAATACAACTAATTGTCTTAAGTCGGCAGTCAATCACAGCATGTTGAGATTCTAACCAATCCATACCTAAAACTATGTCATACGATTCTAAAGGTGTAACATGAAGATCCACTAAGGTAGATAACGTACAATTCTAAGTTCACAATTACGTATGAGGTTCCCTATCGCTACTTTCACCCTAGAGGCGAATTCTACCTGCCACTTACCGCCTTGCTTTACCGCCACAAGACCACATTGCTCAACGATGGTGGGTGAAATAAAGGAGTCGGTAGCTCCGGAATCAAAAAGAATAGTACCACTAACACCCTATAACTTACCTGAAGTCTCAACCATTGTGTTCTGGTGATCGGCTTGGCAATTATTAACCACAACATAAATTGTATGAGAACATCTTGCGTCACCAACTGTAGGCTCAGACGCTGTAGGTCGTGGCCCAAATCCTGAAGAACCTCTCATAGGACACTGCCTAGCAATGTGTCCCTGCTGACCACACGAGTAACAACTAGTGCCTCTACCGAATCCTTTGCCACCCAAAGGTGCATTGGATTGATGAAAGCTACCTCTACTAACAATAGACTGCGCACTCTGAGCGGGTTGATCCTGTCGATTGCACTTGTTGCGCTACTAGTTGCGGTTCTTTCCTGTCTGAGGGCTATTACCTTGCTATGGTTGTGGATTATTATTCTTTTGAGGTGTACGTTGTTGCTGTTGCTGTTGCCCACCCTTAGAGGGTGTCTGTTGGTTCCCAGAGGAACCACTTGTCAGTATCTGACCACCCCGTGGACCAGTACCTGCTATAGGAGCACTGCCTATCTGGACACATGTATGTCCACCCAATGCTAAAACTAGATCCTCTTCCACAATGCGCACTTTCTCCACTACAACTTCCATAGTCTTCGGTTCGAAGACTCTAACTCCTCCACTAATGCGGGCATTCAAACCCCTGATAAAATGTTGTACTAGCATCGCCTCATCATCTCCAACTCCTACATATTGTTTGATTTCATAAAATCTGCATTCATACTGCTCAACAGATAGAGCCATCTAACGTAAATTGTGGAACTCATCAGCTCATTGTTGCCTCCAATGTTTAGATAAGAACCGTGCTCTAAACCTCTCCAAGAACATCTCCCAAGAAACTGACCCAATCTCTAAATGGAGCTTCTGCTCCTCCAAACGCCACCAAGTAGAGGCAAAGCCTCTTAGATGCATGATGGTGCATCTAGCTCGGGTATTCCTACCATAGGGGTGCATAGAAAAACATCTACCCAAGTCCAATAACCAAGTCTCTACCTCTAAACCACCTCCTGTGCCATCAAAAGTAGGGGGACGTGCCCTCAACAAATCCCTCATGTGTCCTGCCACTATGGCATCCTTCTCTACAGTACTAACAATCCTCCTAGGAGATCTATCATGCTCCCTAACTACCTCCTGATCAACTTCCTTCCTCAGACCAAGTCTGGCAAGAACCTCTTCTAGTAGGGGATGCAACTGAGCTCCCTCAACCTCTGGCTGTATCGGAATCCGTTCCTCACTTGTTTTTTCCAACTAAGGACCCAACTGTTCAGCATGTTCGCTCTCGTGGGAGCTCTGAGGGGGAGTAACCTGAGGGATTGGCCCACGGCCTCCTCCTCGACCTCTACCAAGACCTCTAGTACGACGCCTAGGCATGATCCTACACATAGAACAAAAATGAGTCTTAGATACACAATAGACAAGGCTTACAAAAAATGATGCTACATACTAGGTCAACCTAATGGGTTCACAATTACCCAGAGCATCCAGTGTTATAACCTTTGCTCTGATACCAATCTGTAATGCCTCGTCTTGTAACCTAAGGAATGATGCATTGTCTAAAAAAGTGTAATAAATTTGTTTTAAAAGTGTTAATTTTATCTTAATTAGTTGCATACATTCCCTCAGATACACGACAACACACTACTTGAAAATCCCATGGACGACTATAGTATTTAGCATTGCATGTATTTATTTAACATAAACTTAAAAGCATACATTGTATATCATTTGAATTTCATCAATGAAGATATAAAGTACAAATAAGATTCTTACATTGCATTTGAAATAACATTACAATACTCATTCTTCAAATGAGGTAGATCAAATAATAGTTTACAATTACATATTACAAATGTTCACCTCATAAACAATTGAGGAATGTTACAAATATACAATTTCCAATGATACATATAAGGAAGTACATATATCCAAATACGAGCTCTCCTTCCAAGAAGCACTCTTTACCACGAACATGAACTGGGGACCCAAAGGAGTAAGGTGCACGTTCCACCCAACCATGTGGTACCTGTAGGTCCACCCCCCGTGCTAGGAGATAGTAATAAGGTTCCCTAGACATAACCTACAAACCCTAGACACAAGTAAAAACCATAGACCAATCTACACAAGTACATACTTAACTTATTAGTTACATTGCTTCTAGAATTAGGATAATCAAATATGCTATGATCACAAGGATACTGTTATTTTAGGTGGAGTGTCATCACAATGTTGCAAAGGTTACCCTGGTGTTTCTTCGTAGGTTCGGGCCCCCAACTTGGGTTACCCTGGTAACCTCTTACAAATCTCGGCCCCACATGCAAACTGTTGCAGAATTGAATATCTTTTAAAATAACAAGATATCGATTTGCCATTCCAGGCCTTCTCAACTTATTCTCAAGACTGAACTAGCCCTTGAGTCTATAAGCGAGGTTTATTATCTAGTTAAAGGTTTTAAGCTAACTAATGTGTTGATTTAGTTTTCACTGACTTACTAACTCTACATGAGTTACCCAAGCACCACTTTGTGTGTCGGCCCTCACATAGAGCCACTCCCCTAAAAATAACACTAAGAATCTAAGTTCACTAACTAAGGTAGGCAAGGTGCACAAGAATCAACATATAATACCATACAATTCATAATGGACATCAAATCTTTGTTCATTAAACCAGGTGTCTAAACATCATGCTAACTGATGTGCACTACCCTAGTCAACTCAAGGATTGTATTTAAACAATTACAACTCCCACATTAAAAACAAACTAATCTGGAAGACTTGTACTTCTAATACATTCCCCATTTGCCCAATAAAATAGAAAATACAATTTTAAGCAAATTTGGAATAATAAACTTCCTTTTTTTAGGATTTACTAAATCCAATCAAGTCAATAGAAAATAACAAAAAAATAAAACAACTTGATCATAATTCTTTCCTCAAATAATTTATAAAGGAAATTGAATTAATGGATCCAACTCTAAATTTCCTCGATTACACGCAATAACAAATATCAATTATCTATTTCCAATTTCATTGTTTAATAATTATTTACTTTATGCAATTATAACATCTATATAAATAACCTCATTTAAACACTAAATCAATTCCTAAAACTAAAAGATATATACATAACTACAATATATATATATTTAATTAAATTCAAATTTTATAAATTTGAAATGCGTTTTCAAAGATTTAAAGATTTAAAGATTTAATATACTCATATTTAAATTTGAAAGTCTAGACACAGAATTACAATGGCTGGCTGTCTATATACAACCCTCCCTGTATGGAGAGGCGGCTGTGTTGGCAGCCGCGCGCTGCCTGTGAGGGCAGCGCCGGCTGCCTCCACAGTCGTCGCCCTATATGGGGGCGACTGTGGGGGTAGCCCCTGCGGCCCCCTCAAAACTTTCATAAATTTTTTTTTAATCAAAAAAAACAAAAAAATTCGTGCCCTAGCTCGCCGAACGGGGATTTCAATTTTTTTTTTTTTTTTAAATGCTCAATTTCGCCTGTACGGCGATTTTCAGAATTATATTCCATCAAAATGAATATACATACAATTTTCATAATACAAATATATATATATATTATACAGACAAACATTCTGATAAAACTTTCTACAGGAAATTGAAAAGAATATAGTAGTTATGTATATATCTTGTAACCTAAGGAATGATGCATTGTCTAAAAAAGTGTAATAATTTTTTTTTTAAAAGTGTTAATTTTATCTTTATTAGTTGCACACATTCCCTAAGATACGCAACACCACACTACTTGAAAATCCCATAGACGACTATAGTATTTAGCATTGCATGTATTTATTTAACATAAACTTAAAAGCATACATTGTATATCATTTGAATTTCATCAATGAAGATATAAAGTACAAATAAGATTCTTACATTGCATTTGAAATAACATTACAATACTCATTCTTCAAATGAGGTAGATCAAATAATAGTTTACAATTACATATTACAAATGTTCACCTCATAAACAATTGAGGAATGTTACAAATATACAATTTCCAATGATACATATAAGGAAGTACATATATCCAAATATGAGCTCTCCTTCCAAGAAGCACTCTTTACCACGAACATGAACTAGGGACCCAACGGAGTAAGGTGCACGTTCCACCCAACCATGTGGTACCCTTAGGTCCACCCCCCGTGCTAGGAGATAGTAATAAGGTTCCCTAGACATAACCTACAAACCCTAGACACAAGTAAAAACCATAGACCAATCTACACAAGTACATACTTAACTTATTGGTTACATTGCTTCCAGAATTAGGATAATCAAATATGCTAAGATCACAAGGATACTGTTATTTTAGGTGGAGTGTCATCACAATGTTGCAAAGGTTACCCTGGTGTTTCTTCCTAGTTTCCGGCCCCCAACTTGGGTTACCCTGGTAACCTCTTACGAATCCCGGCCCCACATGCAAACTATTGCGGAATTGAATATCTTTTAAAATAACAAGATATCGATTTTCCATTCCAGGCCTTCTCAACTTATTCGCAAGACTGAACTACCCATTGAGTCTATAAGCGAGGTTTATTATCTAGTTAAAGGTTTTAAGCTAACTAATGTGTTGATTTAGTTTTCACTGACTTACTAACTCTACATGAGTTACCCAGGCACCACTTTGTGTGTCGGCTCTCACACAGAGCCACTCCCCTAAGAATAACACTAAGAATCTAAGTTCACTAACTAAGGTAGGCAAGGTGCACAAGAATCAACATATAATACCATACATTTCATAACGAACATCAAATCTTTTTTCATTAAACCGGGTGTCTAAACATCATGCTAACTCATGTGCACTACCCTAGTCAACTCAAGGATTGTATTTAAACAATTACAACTCCCACATTAAAAACAAACTAATCTGGAAGACTTGTACTTCTAATACATTCCCCATTTGCCCAATAAAAGAGAAAATACAATTTTAAGCAAATCTAGAATAATAAACTTCTATTTTTAGGATTTACTAAATCCAATCAAGTCAATAGAAAATAACAAAAAAATAAAACAACTTGATCATAATTCTTTCCTCAAACAATTTATAAAGGAAATTGAATTAATAGATCCAACTCTGAATTTTCTCGATTACACGCAATAACAAATATCAATTATCTATTTCCAATTCATTGTTTGATAATTATTAACTTTATGCAATTATAACATCTATATAAATAACCTCATTTAAACACTAAATCAATTCCTAAAACTAAATATATATATATATATATATATATATATATATATATATATATATATATATATATATATATATATATATATATATATATTTAATTAAATTTAAATTTTATAAATTCGAAATGTGTTTTCAAAGATTTAAAGATTTAATATACTCATATTTAAATTTGAAAGTTTGTACACAGAATTACAATGGCCGGCTGTCTATATACAGCCCTCCCCATATGGGGAGGCGGCTGTGTTGGCAGCCGCGCGCTGCCTGTGAGGGTAGCGCCGGCTGCCTCCACAACCATCGCCCTATATGGGGGCGGCTGTGGGGGTAGCCCCTGTGGCCCCCTCAAAATTTTCATAAAAAAAAATTTAATCCAAAAAAAAATTTGTGCCCTAGCTCACCGAACGATGATTTTCAGAATTATATTCCATCAAAATGAATATATATACAATTTTCATAATACAAATATATATTTATATATTATACAGACAAACATTCTAATAAAACTTTCTAGAGGAAATTGAAAAGAATATACAAATTTGTACAATTTATTCTCAATATAGTAGTTTCAACTACAGAGGTTTTCATTTCAAAACCCCCAAATTTTATCACCAGATTTAATAGATGATTTTAACATAAAACCCTACAAATATTTTGTCAATTTCCTCTGTGAATTTACTACTGTTAAAACAAATCTTTGTGTTGCCCTTTGATTTCACTATAAGATTTTTTTTTGTAAAATTTACAGAGAAATAACAAATTTCTACAAAACCATTTTTCACAAAAATCACCGAGAAGAATACAAAAGTCACAAACACAATAGTTTCCTCTGGCAATCTTTTAAATTCACAATTTAACAAATTTGCACAAAACTAATTCTTACATAGGCAATCTTTCAAAAGAAGACAAATTAAATTAAATAGAGGAATACCTGTATCCCTGTAACTTGAAGAACTTGACTGGAGAAGAAAAGCTTTGTGTGCCTGTAGCGTGCAATCTTTCGAAGCCTTTACAAATCACCACTTTACAGAAAAATACAAATTTCTATCCAGAAGCAATCCCAAAACTTCTTCCAGAAGCATTAAGCAATTCCCAATGAAAATCACAAACAAACACAATTCCCAAAAAAAATTAGCAGAACTCTGTTCTTTTCATTTCTCGTGAAGTAATTTCTTGTTTTCCCCAAATCACATAATATCTTCTGAGAGAATCCTCAACAAGAAAAGCAATTAATTTAACTAACACACATGTCAAGAATAAAATATCTTCTAACAACTTCACGACAAATCTTTCTTTCTTCCCTTATTAAGAATTTAATTAATTTTAAAGAATTCAAGAATTCAAAATTCAAAAATCTAATTTCCTTTACAATTTATTTCACAATTAAAATTCCATTTCCCACAAAACAATTAATTTAAATTTAATATATTCTCACAAATAAAGCAACTTTAATTTAATTAAATAATTTTAATCTCAATGATTAAATTACTTAACCAAATAAACTAATTTATTTAATTAAGTAAAATATAAAGCTTTTATTTACAACATTTAAAATTAATTTAAATAAACATTAAATTAAAAGAACATTATTATATCATTAAAATAACAAAAATTTCCTTTCATAATAAATAATCCAAATAGACACAAACGAGACAACCAAAGACACCAGACTTAAAATGACGACATACTATGACTGGGTTTGAGACTAGACTAGGAAAAACCTTGTTACTAACTTTATGCAATTATAACATCTATATAAATAACCTCATTTAAACACTAAATCAATTCCTAAAACTAAAAGATATATACATAACTACAATATATATATATATATATATATATATATATATATTTAATTAAATTTAAATTTTATAAATTCGAAATGCGTTTTCAAAGATTTAAAGATTTAATATACTCATATTTAAATTTGAAAGTTTGTACACAGAATTACAATGGCCAGTTGTCTATATACAACCCTCCTCGTATGGGGAGGCGGCTGTGTTGGCAGTCGCGCGATGCCTGTGAGGGCAGCACTAGCTGCCTCCACAGTCGTCGCCCTATATGGGGGCGGTTGTGGGGGTAGCCCCTTGCGGCCCCCTCAAAACTTTTATAAATTTTTTTTTAATCAAAAAATAAAATAAAATAAAATTAGCTACCACAACGATTTTGATTTTTTTTTTTTTTTTTTAAATGCTCAATTTCACCTATATGGCAATTTTGGAATTATATTCCATCAAAATGAATATACATACAATTTTCATAATACAAATATATATATATATATATATTATACGACAAACATTCGATAAAACTTTCTCAGGAAATTGAAATATATATATATATATATATATATATATATATATATATATATATATATATATATATATATATTGTAGGTTATGTCTAGGTAACCTTATTACTATCTCCTAGCATGAGGCATTACACAGGTATGTTGTTGTGACAAAGGAGATGATATGGCTATTTTCATGGATGAGTTGGGAAAACAATAGGTTGGAAATTACTTGTTTACAGACAGCCAGAGTGCTATACATCTTGCAAAGAATTATGCCTTGCATTCTAAAACAAAACACATACAGTTGAGATATCATTTCATTCGGTCAGTGTTGGAGGATGGACAGGTCAAGCTGGACAAGATACATACAAATGTCAATCCAACGGATATGTTTACGAAGCAGTGACAAGGGAGAAGTTGAGGTCCTCTTCACAGTTGGCCTTCAAGGTTGAATTCAAGTATAATAGAAGCGGCAGGGTCCAAGGTACTTATTTCCAGGGCTGTAATTGTAGCATGTCGTCGAAGATCAGTCTCAAGTGGGAGATGTGTTGGTGTGGATCAGTCTCCAAGTGGGAGATTGTTGGTATGTGGCGACTGATCATGCTATCTTGTATAGCCCATGGTATCTGTACACCTCAACACCTATTCTTGCTGGGGTCCGGGGGAGGCCCCGGGGTTCAAGGGCTGACCCCAAAATTTTCTTCCTACTTTTTCACGTCATCACCGAAAAAGGAAAAAATCAACGAAAAAGGAAAAATCCGATTTTGTAGAACCCAAAATCTGGAAGCTTCTAAGCTTGTTAAAAAGGGGTTTGGATGGGTATTATAGTATGATGAAAAATGCGATTATTCGCAAGATTGTAATAAGTTTTTCATAGGATAATAAAAGTATTGGATGGCTGCGGTTTGGTGGATGTAGCCCAGATTGGGTAAACCACGTTAAATTCTTTGTGTTATGATTTATTCTGTGTGTATTTTAGTTTCTCTGTTTATTAATTAAATCTCCATTTAATTGTTAGATATCTGCCATCTCTAACCCTAACAGTTTATGGCTTTCCCTGGTTCACTTTGTATGTGTGGGAGGATTTGGTTTTCCTATGGCCACATAGTTTGAAAATGTTCCTTTCTTCTTCTCTCATTTTGTTTTTGAATTTTTAACTAGTTTAAAGCTTTTTTCAATAGACTCTATAGCTTCCCAGTTTTGATATGGGTGATGATTCTAATAGATACATAAACCCTAAAGACTTTAAGTGAACACTAAGTCATGTTTAGTTATTTGATAAAATAAAATAAATTCATAAAATAATTTTATTACTAAGCCTATTATTAAAACTAGTATAACCATTATAACTTCATATTTGTAAATGTTACAAGTTTATCTTTAAATTTTACAAATTTATCTGGATCAAGATAGATATTACAATTTGACTTTTACATCTTGTACAAGTTGTTGAATGAAGTGACAATGTATGTCAATATGATTTATTTGCTCATAAAAGATGGAATTCTTTACCAACTTGAGAATTACTTAGTTATCTATAAAAAATTAATATAGACTTAGTCTAATGAACTTTTAAATTTGTTGACATTATTCAAAGACAAATAACTTGACATGCCCCTTTTACTACTACTTTATATTTTTCTTTAACAGAGGAAACTGAAATTTCATGTTGTTTCTTGTTGTTCTAATAAATTTCTCATGTTCAAATATTTAAACAAAACATTATGTAGATTTTCTCTTATTTATAGATGCTTCCCAATCTAAGTTGAAATATCCACATAGTTGAAATATCCACATAATTGAATCTCCTTACTTTTACCAAGCAAAATGCCAAAGTTTGATGCTCCCTTCACATATCTTATCACTATCTTTGTCGAGTTGTCTAATATTTCAAAAGTTTGTTAGATAAATTCACAATGGAAGATTGAAAAATATCACTTACACCTATGAAACTTTAATATATCAATAGAATCATTACATTAACCATCCATGCTTCTAAATTATAAACTATAATTTAAATTTGTCTTTTTTGGAAACCTGTTCACCCAAATATTTATCAATTTTATGTATTGGGCTCTAGGAACCTATTTCAAACCATAGATAATTGTCTTCAATCTACAAACTAGATGTTCCTCTCTTCAAACCTTAAATCATTGTAGTTTGTGTATGCATAATTATTCCTCTAAAATTTGATTGAAGAATGCACTCTTTATCTCCATTTGATATAGTTTCTATCAAAAATGTGTTGTCATGGCTAGAACCAATTGATCTCATTCTTGTAGTAAAATTAAATATGTTTTCATTTCAATCCATTCCTTTTGAGAAAATCACTTTACAACTAGTCAACAATGGGTAGCTCTTCTAGAACCCATGTTCAATTCTTTTTCAAAGTTAAATTCAACTTGCATAGCCACTTTTTAATCTAGCCTATTTATATCTCTTCATATAACTCAAGATCATACAAGCATTGAAGGTTATCCATTGAAACATAATTTAGCATATCATATTTATTGTCTCTTTTTAGTTTTGCTTACACCCTCACATCAAGAATCTCATCTAAGTGAACATCACCAATACTAAACATGTACTACCATTTTGTCTTTTGTGGCTTCCTCTCCTCCAGATTAGTGTTACAACCTTGGTGATTTGATATATTTGTAGTAAATTTTCTGTTAGGAATTTCATGAGAGGCATCCTACTCAAAACTATCATCCCCTTCATTTTGATATGTCCCATGCATTAGACCTTTTTCTAGCCAATTTATCTTCATTACAAAGACATGATATTTGTTTTGTTTCCTAAATCAACTCTAAAATTACATCGACTACCACATCATGATTAAAGCATATTTTGTTAGTTTTGACATCAATTAACCAATATTCTTTATGATTGTTTTTTAGCATATGGACATTATTTTCTTACATTTTGCATTGAGTTTGATTTTTTTTTCTTCAAAAACCCATACATATACAATTGAACAAAAAAAATAGAGATTACTTTAGGATTTTTTCCAAAGCCATGCTTCTTTTGGAGTTCTATGGTGTTCCATTTTTTGGAGACCAATTATATAGATACATATTTCTACTCAATATTTATTATGAATAAATTCATTTTCTAAGATACACCTTGTCATCTCCACACCGGTATGATTCTCTCTCTAAAACTCAATTTATTTGGAATGTAGGGTGTTATTTATTTCCTTTGGATTCTCTCTTGAGTGCAAAAATCAAGGAGATTTTTATAGTAAAATACCCCTTCATTATGTGATATTATATTTTGATGACCTCTAATAATTATTTATCCACCATTATCTTAAATTTTTTAACTCATCAAATGTATCTAATGTTTTCTTTAAAAAATATCTCCACATTTTTCTTGAAAATTCATCTACAAAAAGTATTAAAAAATACCTAGCACCAAAGGTTGATGTTGTCTTCATAGAATCATAAATTTCAACATAGATCAACTTACATACCTCATTATATATCTAATATTATCCTCCATGAAAAATAAATCTTTATTACTTCACAACTTGGAATGCACTATAAATTCCTTGTTGGTTCTTAATTTTAAGAAAATCATCCACCGAATTTTCTTAGCCAAATTAGAAAAATATCTCAAGTTTAAATTCCCATGTCTTTGATACCAAAATGAGGCACAATTTTGACCACTCTTGGCCATCAATGCATGCTTTTTCACCTCCTCTACATCAATTAAGATTAAAAACCCATGGCCTTCAATACCAAGAGTGATTATCTAATTATTAATGTTGTCAACAATTAGCATTTTTTATGGTTCAAAATCACATATAAATGGAGGTTGTTCTTCATAATCTCACTAAAAAAATATTCTTTTCCATTCCTAAAATATAGTGGACATTAAGGAAGACCAAATTTTTACTTGATATAGTTATCTACACATATAAATGGAGGTTGTTCTTCATAATCTCACTAAAAAAAATATTCTTTTCCATTCCTAAAATATAGTGGGCATTAAGGAAGACCAAATTTTTACTTGATATATAGTTATCTACACATTTTATTTCCCTTCTACTATGATTTCCTCCCCAACACAAAAAAACCACAATCAGTAGAAGATGCATTAGTAACATAATAAATATACCAATTTTTCTTGTTGATAAATGATGAGATACACTAGAATTTATGTACCAAATAAATGTGTTCCAGTTGTCTTGTCTTCTTTATCCTTTGTGATAAATACAAAGACTTTGTCCTCTTCCTTTTGTTAAGCAACATTGGCACGTTTTTAGATTCTTGATTAGTTTTCTCATCCCATGATTATTTCTCACAGAGCTTATTCTTATGGCCTAACTTTCAAAAATAATGAAATGTGATTCTTTTGATAGCCTAAGTCATATATTTTATTGTTTCCTTCCTTTTCTTTTTTTTAAATCTATAATGTATTAGAGGAAAAGAGGGTATAATTTAAAAAAATGATAAAAATTCAAACAAAAGTTGATGTGTCATGAAAACTATGACATTTTGATTAGATTTTATTCTAAAAATTATTAAAAAAATAAATATTCATCCAAAATTACTTTTTTTCATGTACTATATTTTCAAGTTAGATATGTGTGAAAAAATCAAAGAAACAAATTGTTTGCTCTTTTTTTTGCAATGTCTTATTGACCCCACTTTTTCCAAAAAAATTTACAATTCTTCTCTTAAATTTATAAAAAATATAACCAACTAATTTTTTAAAATATAAAAAATATAAACATAAACTATATTAAGGATTCTACATTTCATTAGTTTACATCAATTTAAAATTTAAAACATAAATATCACTTTTAGATGGTCTAAGTTAAAAATTTGTAGTTATTTTGGTCATTCCTCTATAAAAGTGTGACACTATTCTAAACTTTTACCCATAGAATACTCAAATGATGTTGGCAGACTTTTGTGGATGGTTACCATGATGTCTTCTTTTTCTTTTCTTTTTTCCAATAGCATATAGTTATTCTTGAACATCCATAATCTTTTCCAAATGATTTTTTTTCTTGGATAAAGTGTTGCTATGAGAACCACTCCCATTTTATTAAAATATTAAGAGAAAATTTACAATTTTTTTTGGAATGCTTCAAAATTCTAGTCTATCACCTATTATAGGGCTTATAAATTAAATACCCCCATTCTATATAGGTTTTTTCCTAATTTTAAACCTATATAATATGTGATGGATAATGATGTTTGTGGAGGAGAAATGAGGGAGGAAGCTAGAGAAGATTTGAATCACAAGGATAGCCGATAGCCTTGTTGGAATGGCTAGAAAGATGAATAATCTTCTCAACAAGATGAATAAAATTGAAGAGATAGTTATCAAAGAACATTCCTATAGAAATTGTGAAGATATTTATGGAATTTTATGTTTGATGAGATGAAAATCTTCCAAAACAAGATGGCTAATTTAGAAGAGGCAATGAATGAGATAGTTAAGTTCACTAATTATATGATGAGTCATATTATTTCAAGAGTTATGATTCTCAAATTTGAGCTCTAGAAATACAAACTAATCCTAGACGAAGAAAATTTGAATGCTAAGAAAAACAAAAAAGGAATGAGCTTCAAGTTGACACTGGAATTTCCAAGTGGGAAGATAAACTAAAGAATATGTACAAGGAATGGAAAACCCTAGTTACACACTATAGGGTGTGATATTTTTGTTTTTGTTTTTCATTTTCTAGTGTTATGTTTTGAGTTATTTTTGGGATACTCTTTTGTTGTCTCTGATTAGTTGTTGCAAGATAGTCTAGGTTGGCTCTACCAACCAATCTTTTTTGATATTTTTTCTCATTTTTTCATCTTTTTTCATATGTTTTATCTTTTAACTCTTTTTTGTAAGGTTATGGGACCCTTTTCGCAGCTTATATAATAAAAAAATATGCTATCAACTATTATTGGGATCATAAAAAAACTACCCCAATTTATGTTATGCCCCCTTTCTAAGTGTGGGTCATAAGAAGACCCTTAGCCTATTATTTGATTTCCCATAGGCTAATGGTGTGGTGCAAGGGAAATAACTTAATTTAAGTTGTCTAAAAAATAATTTTATGATATATTCATAAAAAATAAGTTATATTTTATTATTAAAAGGGTTGTTTTAAAAAATACAAAAAGTGTTGCTAGGTATGGGGTCCAAAAGTAGTGTTAATTAAAAGGAATTTCTAGATACTTTTTCAAAATAAAGTTTTAGAGGGGAAAGGAGAAAAAAAATCCCTCAACTTCCTATATAAGGATTTAAGCATTGAGAAGGGTTTACCAATCTTAGTTTATTATCAAACCATAGTCTCTTGAGATTGAACATTGTTCATATTTTTTTCTAGGATAAAAACTCTTTGTAAAAGAATGGGTTCAAGGATAAAAATATTTATATTTATTTGAATAAATATATTCAAGGATTATCAATAAGATAAGTAGTTGTAGGAAATTTTGTATTTCTTAGTTGTTAGTTTGTGGGTTTTAATATTTTCAAGTTTTGTTGTAAATTTTTGGTGTGTTATGTATGAGTTTCATATTTGAGATAGATATTGTTATTTTATTTTCTATAATAAATTATACTGATTTGTTTATGTTCATTTCCAAGGATTCATACAAAGAGTAAGGAATTTTTACTATTATCTTTGTTGGTTACATATTTTCTAATCTACATTATAGCTCATTTGAGGGTTGAATCATCTGATTCTTAGTAGTTATACTATTCTTTCATTTAGTTGAACCTCTTCCTATTTTTTATTATATTAAAATGTTTAACAAAGGATCCTACCCTTAGAAAATCCAATAGGCATAGAAAAAATAGGATCACACTAAGAAATCTTCACAATAGCAAAAGAAGCACCTATAAAAAAAAGGAACAAATAAATAGAATAAAAATAAAAGGGACTAAACTATATATTGCTCCTCCAAAATCATTTCATGGTAAGACTAATTAATCCCCAATAGAGACATGATGGCCCAGTCATGGGGGAGTCATCCATCTATCTAGACACAATAAGACTTTAATGAACTATCAACATAGGGAAGATCAACCTTAAGGTACCTAACAACAAGGAAAGTGAGACTCTTAGATAGCATAACCAATTAATTGGTAATCCTACTTGAAAAGGTTGGCCAAGTCATCATAATAAATTATATGAATGCACTTAGGAATATTTTTCATAGTTCTTAAGCACCTCTATTCCATAAAATTAAGGTCCTCATTGACCAAAATATCAATTATTTTATTTCCTTCCTCATAGATGTGGGTTATGGATCAGAGAAAAAAACATTTTCCACACATCCAAAATATAAACCTCAATTCTCAATCTTAGCTTCAATTTTCCCTTGAGAAGATCTATGATAATTTGGAGTATCCCTCCATCTAAATATTATTAATACCAATAAATATAACAAGGTTAATTGCCATACATGAAACAACCTCCTCCACTTAATTATTGGTTTTAATTCCAAGGTTGCTTGTATAAGTGACAATTATTTCACCCATATAATTTATAATACCTCCCCCTAGCTAGTAGCACCCAATTTCCCTTTTGATGTCCCAACAAATTTAAGTTCCATCCATCCCTCGAGGTAGGTCTTCCAAGTAGTAGCCTTCCTCAAATACTACTTACTAAAATCTATATTTTATAGCTTTCTTTTAACTCCCCGATATCAATGATCCTATTTTCTTAGGAAAAAGGAAAACATAAAGGATTTTTTATAAATATAAACTTCTATATTTTCTACTATAGACCTATAAATTAATTGGAAGATAAGAACTTCTAAGATAATTTCTAAATTTTTTATTAGTTATTTCTTTTTGCGCACCCAAAACTAAGTGTGGTGGGACCATATTCTAAATTTTAATGATTAGGTGAAAAAAAAGGAGAGGACCATCTCTCCAAGAAATCATCCATCATATTCAACATGACCTAGTTAATCTCAAATTTCCTAAACAAGCTTTCCCATAATTTCCTTGTAAAATCACAATGGAAATAAAAATGATTGGCATCTTCAACACTAGAGGAACATAATATGTAGTTATTATAAAAAAAAAATCCACTTCGTTGTAAGTTATTAAGTAAGAATTTTATTGAACAACAAAAACCACCTAAAGAAGTTTTTTTTTTCTAAGAGTTTGGTGTTTCATATTTTCTTCCATTTCTTGTTTGGGAAGATAGCATATTGCTAGATAGAATAATTTGAAGTGAGAGAGTAGATTCCCATCTAGTCAAGGGCCCAAAATGTTTCATATTTTTTATGAAATAGAGGGAGTCTAAAATCTTTAATTCTATTTGAACCATTAAAATTAGAAACAACATAATCTCTAGCAAAAAAATATAGTAGGTTTCTCCATTTAGTTATAATTCCTTCCCTCATTAAGTATTTTTTAAAATAAAATCATAATCTACTAGAAATTTGTCCCAACTCAAATAAAAGAGGAAAGCAATCAAGAGATTGTTGATCAATCCATTTTCCTCTCAAAAATCTTATTTGATCTACCCTTCCTAGTTTCCAATGAACGCATATTTCCAAAACGCTTCTCTTTTATTAAATTATTCCAAATAAGAGAGTCTTTAGGGAATATATCAACATTTAGAAATAGATAAGATCCCTACCTTGAAAATATTTGGCTTTCAAAATAGTCACCTAGTCTTTATTGTCCTTCAAGAAATGCCATCCCATTTTTCCATCAAAACTTTATTGATCTTCTAAATATTTTTTTATCTCAAAACATCCACTTCCATTTAGTTTGTAAATCATGTCCCAATTTACTAAAGTCATCCATTTATTTCCTCCATTCTTGTCCAAGGGATATTTTATCAATCATATATTTAGGTATCTTAAACAAGAAAAGATAATACATAGGAATGTTCCAAAGGGAAACCTTTAGAAGTTAAAATTTCTTGGCTTTATTGAGAAGCTTTCCTTTCCATCTCATAAATTTCTTTTGAATTATTTCCACAATAATATTCTAATAAAAAGAGTTAAATTTTTTAGTAGTAAGATAGAGACCCAAGTACATAATAGGTAATAAAGCAATCTTATATTCGAGAATACCTACTAAAATTAGTTGCATTCCATCAAAGGTGCTGAAAAAGTACAAATATCTCTTAATAAATTAGTTTTTTTCTCCAAAGGTAATCATATAATCATTCAAGTATTTCCACTTAGAAGCTTCATGTATAGAAGACTAATCAAATAGGATGGTATTATCAATAAACTATTGATGGGGAGGGACCAATGATGTGAGTTTGAATCCATTGATAACACAAACAATAATAAATCTAGTAATATTTTTACCTAAAAGTTCAACCAAAATAATAAAAATATATGGCAATATGGGTCCACATTGATGCAACCTTCTAATGCTGCTAAAAAACCCTCTTGATGTTTCTCTTTTTGATGTTATCTTATAAATTTGATAATATATATCATGTTAAAGTGAGCTATATAGCTCAATAATTAGGTCATACTGATTTTTTCTTTAGCATAGTGATTACTTCCTTGAGTTGTAGTTTTTTTAACTTTATTTTCCTTTAGTTTGGATTTCATTCTTTTATTGATCATATAATTTTTCAAACTACTATTAGGATTTTAGATAGTTTTACAAGTCTAAAATTTGACCTTATTTATACTTTTTAGCTAGAAACTACTACAACCACTATATAGTTTGGATAATATCATATTTCTAATAATCTATTTATTATTGGCTATTACATTTTATGTGTTTATATGTTTATTGGTATCAATAATTTTAGTGGATGTGATACTAATATTACCATATCACTATGTGAAATTGTAGCGCTCATGCTATATTCCATTAACTAGATGGTTCTCCTCCAATTGGTATATATTTATTTAAGTATGGAGGGATAAACCATCATTGATAATATTGAAATATTTTTAACTTATAGTTTTAATATTTAAAATGTTAATCTTTCTAGTTCTCCATCAAATTTAGATCTTGTAATTGTTCTAGAAAGCTTGCCACTAGAATAAGAATATTTTTACTTCAAAATTGTGTAAAAGTTTGAAATATTGATTCATGTGGCTTGTCGCCAAAAATAATTTTAACAAACCCTTTCACCTTATCATCTCACATTTCCCACATTAGGATCTTAGTGATTAAAAGGTGTTAAGGCATATTGTATTGTCCATTGTCAAATTGTAAATGTTAAAATATTTTCAATTTAGAACATTATAATGGTATCAAAGTTGTGATCTTACCAACATGTTCAAGAAAGATAACCATTTGATGCAAAATAAATCTAATACACATTAGTGGCAAATAATTTGTAGATACTATCAAAGTGAAAAGAAGAAATTGTATCTTCCAAATATTACAATGTAGAGATAGAATTCCCTTTTTAAAAAAATTGAGCTAAGAGAAGTCATGGGTGACCAAGATAAGATAGAGGAAATAAAGATGCAAAAAAAATATTAATAAAAGTCAAAGGAATTATCTAGGGATTTTCAAAGTTATATGAAATCTTTTATGTCAAAGATAACATGGGCCTTACAGAAGTTTAATTAGAATTTGGATGCCTCCAAACTAAGCTAGAATCATAATGGTGAAGGAAGTAAATCAAAAAATAATATTGATGATAACAATAACAATAGAAATATTATTAATCATGCAAGCAGGTCCTTTCAACCCAAGTTCTCCAAAAGAGAAGAAGGGCATGGGGGAGAAGAATAGTAGCTAAATTAGAATAATGGAGACAATTTTATAGATTACTTACATAAGTAGGACCATTGATAGATTTGATAAGGACCCTAAGATTTATTTCAAGGAATCAACCTAGTTGAATAAGTATACATTAGTTGATAATTATATGTAAACTTCCAAAGGCTGTAGATATTGATGTCTCTAAGAGGAGACTTATTATTCTATTCATAGAAGGTTTTATCAGGCCCCTCAAATTTTGGGTGGAAGCCTTTGATCTACCCTCATTTCAAGATGAAATTAAAAGAGATATAAACATGGAACCCTCCATTCAAAAAAGAAAGTTATGTTCCAAGGCACCATAAGAAAAATAACATAAGAACCCAATTAAGGAGTGGCTAATGAAAGAAAATAAAGAAGAGAAACCAAGAATAATCTTTGAAGGAAGAAGATATGTTTTTCCTATAAGGGACCCTAAGAAGCATGCCATAAATGTCTTGGTTGAATATAATTCCACTATATTGAGCTTGTTTCAAATGAAGAATGTGGACAAGAAGAGCCTAAGAAAAAAAGTAAAAAAGAGGGAGATGACACTAAACTTGAGAGGAAATAATAAGATGTTATTTCAAGAGGTAACTTTTCTACATTGTCGAATACTCCTCAATATAACCCCTTTAGAGTTTGATGAATTCTTCAAGGGAAGAGGGTTATAGTTTTAGTTAGCGAAAACTTTAGTGGTGAATCTTCGCTAATTTGCGAATTCTAGAAATCGGCCAAGTCAAAATTGGTGAATTATTCACACCCAACAAGGTGTCCAAATCGCCTGAATTTTACAAACTATCGGTCCAATGCATGTCCATTTGCCAACAATTTTTTATGAGGCATATTTAAGCAACAAATTCACCATAACAAACTACGCGTTTCAAATAGACCGACTAATATTTTCATCTAGAATCCCATAAGCATGTAATAAAACACCTACATATTTGCCAATAATAATAAAACAATATTGTATCAGGACCCATTTCGCCAATTATAATTTACAAATAGTTGCTTGTGAAGACCCATTTCGCCAATTAAAATTTATAAATAGTCACTTATGAGGACCTATTTTTCCAATAACATTAAAAAATAATTACATTTGAGGACACATTTCACCTTGAAAATTACAACGTATCGTTGTATAAGCACGCGGGATTTGCCAAATTTTTAATATACTATTTAAAAATCTTGTGGAATTCGCCAAATATGGATTGATATAAATACAATCAAAAATGTCATTTATTCTTACACATTTTTTTTAGTTTTGAGGTTCTACTTCTCGATTCAGAATTCGGCGAAAGCCGAAAACATAGACTTCAAGGTGAGCGATCATTTCTTCATAGTGTTATTAGTTATAATAATAATTTTTCTTTATCTCTTTTCCATTCTTGCTTCAGTCTTAAAGATGATATTGAGTAGGGAATGGGATCTATATTCTCTGTCCTTAAATAAGAAGACATTTTTTTCCTGTTTTTATTCAAAGTGAGAGATCAATAAATCAAGCGACTCGAGCAGCAAGGGTAAGGCTCATGTCGCTCCTTGGGGTGGTGAAGAGACTCTTGTCACTCCTTAGGGTGGTAAGGCTCCTACCGCTCCTTAGGGTGGTAAGGCTCCTGCCGCTCCTCAAGGTGGTGAATAGACTCCTGCCACTCCTTAGGGTGGTAAGGCTCCTACCACTCCTCAGGGTGGTGAAGAGACTCTTTCTGCTCCTCAAGGTGGTAAGGCTCCTGCCACTTCTCAAAATGGTGAAGAGACTGGAAGGCCATCAAAACACCCAAAACTTAGACGTACCATACATTCTTACTTTGGAATTTCCAAAGCTTCTGATCCATCAAGTCAAGATGGAGCTACATCATCAACTCTTCCACTAGATATTGGTAGCATTCACAATACCTCATCACCACCAGAAGGTCAAGTTGAGATTGTCATTGAGTTAAATCAAAATGTATCAAATGAGGATGGAAATACCACAGAATATGTTCCAAGGGATACCCTGGGCCTAGTTAGCTAGAATGAGATAATTGACTTGGACGAGGATGATGATGTTGGTGGCAAGAAAAGAAGAAGCAAATAAAAAATGAGGTGTGAGTGGGAAATGAAAAGGAATTTTCAACTTGGTTGGTTGTCAAAGTACCCATTCATTGTACCAGTGGGGATTGACAATGTAAATGATATTGAAAAGGAAACATTGGCCAAATGTATGATTTGTAGTTGGAAATGTGGAAGAGCCAAGATGTTGTAGCTAAATATTGACACTATAGAAAAACATATTGGTAAAGTTTATGGAAAAAAAATCATAGACGGAAAGGAACAATCAATCGTACGATGGAAATCAAAGGAAGAATGTCCTCACATTAGGTATGCCATGGATTATGAAGAGCATGAAAAAGTAATGTTGAACATTGTTGCATGTAAAGGTACACTTGAGGCTCACTTTGGAAAAGCAATGGAAACATCAAATATGTCAAAAATTGTTCAGATAAGTGTTGTTTTTCATATTTTGTCCAGAGGGCTTCCTATGACAGACTACCCAAAATATTTTGGTTTATTATCATTTTTGAATGTTCCTCACTATCCCTTCTCACATTGGTCAGTAAATGTTGGATGGGAATAGGAAAACTGTCTTGCTGCAGTTGAAAAGGAAGATTTAAAGGAGAAAGTAAAAGAGTCAAATTTCATTGCATTATCTTTAGATGAAGTTATTGTGGTAGAAACTACTTCTTGGGTCTATATGCATTTGTATACTATAGAACGACATGTTCGCCAAGCTCATCTTCTTTGTGTTCATAAAATGAAGGATAGTTCAACATTGCAAAATCTATTTGAACTAGTCAAGAAATCTTTGAATGAAATTGAAGGTATGGATGAGTTGACAATTGCCAAAAATTTGGTGTGTGTAGGAGTTGATGGAGCCACAGTGATGCAAGGTCAAAGGACTAGTGTTTGCATAAAGTTACAAACTACTTGTGCACCATACATGCTTGGAATTCACTGCATGGCCCACAAAATGAATTTAGTATTCAAAATTGTAAGCAAGTTTCCTACAGTATCAAAAGTTGAAAATCTAGTCCACGAGATCCACACATACTTCTATTAGAGTCCCAAATGTTTCACAGAATTTCAAAATTTTGCTGAGGGAATAACACCAGGAAACAAGCTTCTCAAGGATGTCGATACCAAATAGATCTCCCTACATGGACTAGCACAATGAGTTCTTTCAGAATATCAATCCTTGATTGGAGTGATGTATGAGCATCACAACATAGTAGACAAAGCTCCTAACCTCTTACATAGGTTAAGTGATATAGAGACACTCTTGACTTTAGCTAGTCTTCTCCCTATGTTGGATGTGATGAACAATCTTGTGAAGAAATCCCAATATAGAACTATGTATATTAATGAATATGCCAATCTATGTAAACATGCATGCTTGGCCCTTGATCATCTATATCTAGATCTAACACAAGATGGCCCAAATTATTTCCTATGGCTAAAAATTACTAATTTGAATAATCCTGATGATTATTTACAGTTTAATGCAAGCGGGCACTTATGTATCTGTGTACGTGGATATGAGATACCAATGTACCATTGTAAGATAGCTAGGTGCTCTAGCAGAGAAGTAGTTGTTAAGGAGGAAGATTTTAACGACATTGTTAAATCTGCTAGTGATAATTTGAAGGAAATTGCAAAATCTCTTTCCTCAGAGATTTGTGAAAGATTCCCTCAACATGAAATACTTGAAGCCATGGGTATTTTGTATCATCAATTTTGGGAAAACTGAGAGAACCCAAAATATTTTCATGATCAAGTAAAAATCTTGATAGAATAATTTTTGAAAAGTGTAACATACAATGAGCAGATAATAGAAGGAATTTTAAATGAAGCTAAGCTTAGAAAACAATCTAGGAGTTTTGCAACAACTATGAGGGACCAGTATAAATCCATGGGCATGGAGAAGGCCTTTGAACCAGGATCAATAAAAAAGGTTTGGAAAAACTTAGGTCAGAGTGAAATATTGTGTGGTTCGATATCAGAATATTTCAAACTTGCTAATTTATGTCAAACAATGATATTGGGGTCGGTGGAGGATGAGAGAGTTTTCAATACATTGGGGTTTTTGAAATCAAAGTTAAGAAACAAACTAGCCAAGAATTTGGAAAAATTCTTGAGGTTGAAAGGAACTGCGTATAATGTCTTTAATTTTATTTTTGAAAGGGAACTCGCAATCTGGAGGTCCAAATGTGAAAGAAGAAGGACCAGGTTGTGCAACACTCCAATTACAAATGCTGGTATTGGTGGTAGTGGTAGTGGCAGTGGGATTGGGATAGATGGCATTGACACAAATCGCACAATGAATGTTGAATTTGAGACACAGGCTGAAGAAAATGAAGAGTATACTTGGAATCAAATTCAAGATGACTCTTTTACTTTATCTCAAGATGAATGTCAGTTTGAGGACCCTAACTCCATTTGGAAAATGGAAGAGAATTAGCAACTTTTAGGTATTTATACTGCACTTCATGGATCAGTTTCCATTGTTCCATACTATAGTTGATGATATTTTATATTGTATTCAATGAAATTGTGAATCATTGCACTTCATGATATAAGATATTTTATTTTATATTGTACTTCATGAATCATATTCCAAACTATAGTTGATGATATTTTATATTGTATTCCATGAAATTGTGATATTTGACATTTTATATTGTATTCCATGGAATTGAATTTGATATGTGATTCTGCATCATTTAAAAAAAAAAAAAAACTTATCACACTACTTATAAATTCCTATTGCATTTCCATTCACACAACCTTTGATAAATAATTGAAAGGAATATTAATTCATTCCTTCAATAGAAGCTAACAGTTCAACATCCATAACTTATAAGCTAACAAAAGCTAACAGTTCAACATAAATAACTTATAAAGGCGTCAACACAACTTAAACAATAAAAGCTTAAACTACCAAATCACCTAAATTATACTGAGAAATCCTTATGCATCCATCACCATAAAATCTTTGTTCATAGATAAACATTCCATAGCAATGAAACTAACCAAAAATCTAGCATTCCATTAATAGACAATCCACTAGCAAACTTCTAAGCAAAAGCACAATAAATCCACACACCATAACTCAAATATTATGTATGCATGAACTTCACCATTTTCTTTATATATTGAAATAACTGAAAAGAAGTAAAAATAGCAGAGTTTTTTTTGTCTTGATAACGGTTTCTTCAAGTCAACCATTTTAGAAATTAAAATAAAAATTATTTGAATTATAAATAGAGCCAAATTAAAGAAAATAACATAAAAACTAGAAACTAAATAGCAGTCCCACTCCCAGCACCGACTCCTTTGCTTTCAATTATTTCAACCTCCTGCTCCTTCAGTAACGCCTCATGTGCCTTTACTCTTTTCCTGTATTCCTGGTACTTGGTGACAATTGAGATGATGTTTTTGCTTCCTAGAGTCATGGTGATTTTCAGCCATGTCCTCCATCTTGAAAGTACATGGTCTAATTCAGCTAGTGTTTCATAGATGTTCTCACTTTCCAACTTATATGCACTCATATAGGTCTGTAACTTAATTTTCTGAAGGAGTTTGCAGTGGTTGTCTCATGATCAGCTACTTCTCTATGATACACCTCTTTAAATTCCCTCAGTATGTCTGTGAGATCTAGTACATTTTCATCAAACCCATATGTGAGGTCCACTTCAAGAGCATTGAAGTTGTTCTTGATCTGCACCAATATTTCAAAGTATTTTTTTAACACTTTATTGATTTCCTTCATATAATCTTCATATACTTTCAATTTCCACTCCAATGAATCATACCAACTAGGATCAATTTCTTTAGGGTCATCCAACAATTTTTCTCTTATTAACAAAGAGTGCTCCATGGAGACTAATTCTTCAATTTCCTTCGAAAGAAAAAATGTGCTACTATGCTCTCTCCTGATCTATTGGAGCTCACCTACTAGTTCCTTTCTTTTATCATACAAATTAACAAAGAATTTCCTAAATTTAGTAATGTGGAAAACTCCATCTTGATAAAGCCCTTCTATCCATTCGTTGGAAGCTTTAGCATAACGTATTTTTTCCTGACCTGTTGCATAGTGTCAAAATCAATACCTTGGACATTTGAGCTTGAGGCTTCCTCAATGGTTGAAGTCACAATTGATGAAATAAAATTTCTTAAACAAATATTATGAGATTGCAACTGAAGGTTCTCCTTTTTCAGTTCTTTTGCTCTTTTGATCAATGCATTAATAGAGTAATCAACATGATATACATCACCTTCTAAAGTAGATGGCCCCATATCAACATGACTAACCTTGTAGTTGGCTTCTGTTATCTCATTTTCATTTAGGTCCTTTTGTGGATCAACAATCTCCAACAATTGATGCCCAGTAGTGGAATCGGTGACAATTTGTGACATCCTCTTATCCTTTTTGGGCTTCTGGTGACCCTGCAGCAACATGGCAACTATATCTACTTCAATTGTCATTGTAGGAATATTCTTTCTTTTCTTCTCGACTGCTTTCTTTAACCATGCTGGGGAAGATGCCACTCGCACTAATCTAGTGTCTCTACTTAAAACACTTACATTTTCTTTTATTTCATTTGATTGAACAAAAATGGTTTTTTCAGTTGATTGAAAAAAAACAAAAGTATCTCATAGTGGAGAAGTGGGAACTTCAAAGAATGTGGGAAAAGAATTATCATCAATTATTTTTTGAAAAATTCCCTCAGAGTCTGTAGGCACTGGCTTTTCTTGACTAGCCTTTTCCCTAGGTGTCGAGGGTACACTATCCTATTCACAAATTGATTTTAGCTTGGCCCCAATGTCTTTTAGCTTCTCGCCATCTCCTCCTGACTATGAGCCAATGCCAGACGGCCTAATTGGTTACTTTCCAGCTGATATATTTATGCCAGAGGTTTGTATAGTCCCTTGATCTTTTCTTTGCGAAACTCTTTGTTCATGGGGAAAACCTGCACTTTGGCACCATTTTCTATTCAGCTAGTCTGAAGTTCTTCTCAAAACAGGGGTAGAAAGGACCATTAAGTCTAAAACTTCATCCTCTTACCAATTAATTATGTACAAGGGCTTACCACGAGGGGCCCAATAGTCGGGATCAATGATCACCGAGTCTTCTTGTGCATCTTTTGGAATATTGAAATAAATTCCAAAAGCTTGTATTTGACTTAGGGTCAATCTCATGAAGTTTCTTCTATACACCTCACCTTCATCTATACAGTCTTGCCAAAAATATTCAATATCAAGGCGATGTTCATAGCTGCCACAGGGAAAAATTTAGTGGCGAATCTTTGCCAATTGGCAAATTCTAGGAATTGGCCAAGTTGAAATTGGAGAATTATTCACACCCAACAGGGTGTCCAAATCGCCCAGATTTTATGAACTATCGGTAGAATGCATGTCCATTCACCAACGATTTTTTTTATGAGGAATATTTAAGAAAAAAAAATTTCATAACAAACTACGCATTTCAAATGGATCAACTAATATTCGCCTGGAATCCCGGAAGCATGTAATAAAACACCTATATATTCACCAATACTATTAAAATGACATTGTATCATGACCCATTTCACCAATTAAAATTTACAAAAATTTGCTTGTGAAGACCCATTTCGCCAATTAAAATTTATAATTTGTTACTTAAGAGGACCTATTTTTCCAATAACATTAAAAAATAATTACATTTGAGGACACTTTTCACCTTGAAAATTACAATGAATCATTATATAAGCATGTGAGGTTCACCAACTTTTTAATATACCATTTAAAAATCCTGTGGAATTCACCAAATATGGATTGATATAAATACAATCGAAAGTGTCATTTATTCTTACACATTTTGTTCAGTTCTAAGGTTCTACTTCTTGATTCAGAAGTTAGCGAAAGCCGAAAACGTAGAATTAAAGGTGAGTGATCATTTCTTTATAGTGTTATAATAATAAGTTTTCTTTATCTCTTTTCCATTCTTGCTTCAGTCTTAAAGATGATATTGAGTAGGGACTGGGATCTATATTCTTTGTCCTTCTTAAACAAGACATTTTATTCTAATTTTTATTCGAAGTGAGATCAATATGTTGAGCGACTTGAGCAGCAAGGGTAAGGCTCCTGTCACTCCTCGGGGTGGTGAAGAGACTCATGCCACTCCTCAGGTTCCTCAAGGTGGTGAAGAGATTCCTGCTACTCCTCAAGGTGGTGAAGAGATTCATGTCACTCCTCATGGTAGTGAAGAGACTGGGAGGCCATCAAAACACCAAAAACTTAGACGTACCATAAAGTCTTACTTTGGAATTGCCAAAGCTTTTGATCTATCAGTTCAAGATGGAGCTACATCATCGAATCTTCCACCAAATATTGGTAGCATTCACAATACCTCACCACCACTGGAAGGTCAAGTTGAGATTGTCATTGAGTTAAATCAAAATGTATCAAATCATGATGGAAATACCACAGAAGATGTTCCAAGAGATACCGTGGGCCCAGTTAGCCAGAATGAGATAATTTAATTGGATGAGGATGATGATGTTGGTAGCAAGAAAAGAAGAAGCAAATAAAAAATGGGGTACGAGTGGGAAATGACAAGGAATTTTCAACTTGGTTGGTTCTCAAAGTACCCATTCATGAAACTAGTGGGGATTGGCAATGCAAATGATATTGAAAAGGAAACATTGGCCAAATGTATGATTTGTAGTTGGAAATGTGGAAGATCCAAGATGTTACAGCTAAATATTGACACTATAGAAAAGCATATCGGTAAATTTTATGAAAAAAAAATCATAGACGAAAAGGAACAATCATTCGTATGATGGAAATCAAAGGAAGAATTTCTTCATGTTAGGTATGTCGTGGATCATGAAGAGCATGAAAAAATAATTTTGAACATTGTTGCATGTAAAGATACACTTGAGGCTCAATTTGGAAAAGCAATGAAAGCAACAAATATGTCAAAAACTGTTTAGATGAGTGTTGTTTTTCATATTTTGTCCAGAGGGCATCCTATGACAGACTACTCAAAATATTTTGGCTTATTATCTTTTTGAATGTTCCTCACTATCCCTTGTCACATTGGTCGATAAATGTTGGATGGGAATGGGAAAATTGTCTTGCTACAGTTGAAAAGGAAGATTTAAAGGAGAAAGTAAAAGAGTCAAATTTCATTGCATTATCTTTAGATGAAGTTACTGCGGTAGACAATACTTCTTGGGTCTGTATGCATTTGTATACTGTGGAACGACATGTTCGCCAAGCTCATCTTCTCTGTGTTCATAAAATGAAGGACAGTTCAACATCGTAAAATATATTTGAACTAGTCAAGAAATATTTGAATGAAATTGCAGGTATGGATGAGTTGACAATTGCCAAAAAGTTGGTGTGTGTAGGAGTTGATGGAGCTGTAGTGATGCAAGGTAAAAGGAGTCAGTGTTTTCACAAAGTTACAAAATACTTGTGCACCATACATGCTTGTATTTCACTACATGGCTCACTAAATGAATTTAGCATTCAAAATTGTAAGCAAGTTTCCTACAGTATCAAAAGTTGAAAATCTAGTCTGCGAGATCCACACATACTTCTGTTGAAGTTCCAAATGTTTCACAGAACTTCAAAATTTTGCTGAGGGAATAACACCAGGAAACAAGCTTCTCAAGGATGTCGATACCAGATGGATCTCCCTGCATGGACCAGCGCAACGAGTTCTTTCAGAATATCAATCCTTCATTGAAATGATGTATGAGCATCACAACACAATAGACAAAGCTCCTAACCTCTTACATAGGTTAAGCGGTATAGAGACACTCTTGACTTTAGCTAGTATTCTCCCCATGCTGGATGAGATGAACAATCTTGTGAATAAATCCCACAATAGAACTATGTATATTAATGAATATTCCAATCTATGTAAACATACATGCTTGACCCTCGATCATCTATATCTAGATCTAACACAAGATGGCCCAAATTATTTCATGTGGTGGAAAATTACTGATTTGAATAATCCTGATAATTATTTACAATTTAATGCAAGAGGGAACTTATGTATTTGTGTACATGGATATGAGATACCAATGTACCATTGTAAGATAGGCAGGCGCTCTAGTAGAGAATTAGTTGTTAAGGAGGAAGATTTGAAAGGCATTGTTAAATTTGTTGGTGATAATTTGAAGGAAATTACAAAATCTCTTTCCTCAGAGATACAAGAAAGATTCCCTTGACATGAAATACCTGAAGCCATGAGTATTGTGTATCCTCAATTTTGGGAAAACCGAGAGAACCCAAAATATTTTCATGATCAAGTAAAAGTGTTGATCGAACAATTTTTGAAAAGTGTAACATAAGATGAGCAGAAATTAGAAGGAATTTTAAATGAAGCTAAGCTTATCTAGAAAACAATATGGGAGATTTGCAACAACTATGAGGGACCAATATAAATCCATGGGCAAGGAGAAGGTCTTTGAACTAGGATCAATAAAAAATATTTGGACAAACTTAGGTCAGAGTGAAATATTGCGTGGTTCAATATCAAAATATTTCAAACTTGTTGATTTATGTCAAACAATGATATTGGGGTTGGTGGAGGATGAGAGAGTTTCCAGTACATTGGGGTTTTTGAAATCAAAGTTAAGAAACAAACTAGACAAGAATTTGGAAAATTGCTTGAGGTTGAAAGGAACTGTGTATAATGTCTTTAATTTTCCTTTTGAAAGGGCACTCGCAATCTGGAGTTCCATATGTGGAACAAGAAGGACCGGGTTGTGCAACACTCCAATTCCAAATGTTGATACTAGTGGCAGTGGTAGTGGCAGTGGTAGTGTAACTGGGACAAATGAAATTGACACAAATCACACAATGAATGTTGAATTTGAGACAGACCGAAGAAAATGAAGAGAAGACTTGGAATTAAATTCAAAATGACTCTTTTACTTTATCTGATGATGAACGTCAGTTTGAGGACCCTAACTCTATTTGGAAAATGGAAGAGAATTAGCATCTTTTAGGTATTTATACTGGACTTCATGGATCAATTTCCATTGTTCCATACTGCAATTGATGATATTTTATATTGTATTCAATGAAATTGTGAATCATTGCTTTTCATGATATTTTATTTTATATTGCACTTCATGAATCATATTCCAAAGTCAAACTGTAGTTGATGATATATTATGTTGTATTCCATGAAATTGTGATATTTAATATTTTATATTGTATTTTATATTTTATATTAGTCTGTACATAGCATTCAATGAAGTGTTAGATGAGTGTGCCTTTGAAAGGAAAGATAAGTCCATAATGTCGTGTGGTCGCTGAAACTTGGAACCTTAGAACCAAAATCTAAAGTTTTGAAGTTTTTGAAACCTTCGACCCACTAACTTTGAGTGATAGTAACCATAGCAATGAAACTAACCAAAAATCATCATTCCAATTCCAATAATAGATAATCCATGACAAACTACTCAGCAATGAGCAAAAGAAAAATAAACCCACACACCATAACTCAAACTCAAAGGTTACATCTAAAAGACTTGCAACTCAATTTCTCAACAAAGTGAACCAAGTTGGGCAATCGGGAAGTTATGAAAATTTAAAACTCTGCAACAAGTTTATAAAACTCGGAGGACTAGCAACTAAGCTTGTTTTTCTCCCTTATTTTGACTCTATCGTCTCTCTAGCTGTAACATTTTACATGAATTATTAATGAAATACGATCAATGATCTTTCATTAATCTTCTTTGCCATTAATATTATGCATTGATGTGTGTTTTAATTTTGGCTCTGGTTTAATGAACCAGTTAAAGTACCTTTATTAAAGCATGAATTCAAATAAATGTTTAGTGGATCTAATAATTATTCATGGAGATTGAGTATTGATGTGTGAGTTGTAATGCAATTTCACTAAGATTATGGAAGCCTAGAATTAAAATAACCTTATAGTTCATATTTTAATTGTGTTAAAAGTAAAACTTGAGCATGTACTCAGTGATTCATCACTCAACTCAATGCTTATTAGATTAATAACATATTGTGCGAACCCCAACCTTGGTACCTGCAAAACAAAGAGAATAAACACCTCAAGTTAGATATTGCAAGCCAAAACAAGGATTCCCCATGAAATCCATTTACAACCTCAAACTAGGAAAGAAAATAGTGAAGAACACAATGAAAATGACAAAACAAAGATTAAATCCTAATTAGAGGTGAAAACTCATGATCCCATGGGGGAATTGGTGCCAATTTGATGTGAAAATTGGCCCTTTCCCAATTCCTAAGATGCAAGCTTCGAATGTTGAAGATTTTGATCCACTTTGTTGATGAAGAATGAAGATTCCAAGCCAAAAATCTGCAAAAAACCTAGCTATGACTCAATGATAATGTATAAAATTCAAGAGATATTTGAGCATGGTAACTTTGCTTGGATTGTGGATGATAAAATGAAGAGATGAGCTCTTTACTTATATATGAGATTGAAGGATGAATGTCCAAAATTGAGCAATGTGGGACTAACATTCATCCAATGGAAATATGCCACTTGTCAACATTTGATAGGATGAAGGTTGAGCACATTTTGATCCATGTGCAAGTTTGAAATTTGAATTTGATGAGATGACATGTTTAAGGGGGATGAAAGATGAGTTAAATGCCAAGTGGGAGACATGCAAGAGACAATGTAAGAGTTTTAAATTCTTTGTTGGATGGACAAGTCTATTTGGGGGGAGATTTCAAACTTGGAGGAATATTCCCTTTTTCATGCCATTTTGAAAGTAAATAGAGAATTATTAAATCAAATAAATGGTATCAGGACATAATAACCCAACCAAAATAACCCTGGACAAAATAACCCGACCAAAATAACCCAAGGACAAAATAACCCAGGGTCATAATAACCCATGGACAAAATAACTCGTGGTCAAAATAACCCACGGACAGAATAACCCATGGTCATTTTAGATCAAGCTAGTAAACTAGAAATGACATAAAATAAATTTTAAATATGATTGTGAGGCACTATAGAGGCTATTTAGGTCATTTTTAGACCATATATCCATTATATACCCCTAAAATAGCCTTAAAACACCTTTAATATGCTTAAATAACCTATAAAATGGTAAATAAGTATAAAAATAAAGACAATTTCGTGGGAATAAGTTGATTAAGAGTTATTATGAAAAGATATAAATGAAAAGCCATTAAGAAGATATATAAAGTGGTAGAATTAAGAGAAGTAAAGAAACTTGATGCATTAGCTTTCGTGCCTCAGATAGACGTAATTGATGCATTTGAAACACTTCAACAATCTCCTTATTATACAGAATATGAGGAGACCCTGCAACCCATAATTGATTATTTTGAAGACACATGGATGGGAAAACTAACAAGAAGAAGCAACAAACTATCACCCAAGTTTCCAATCACAATGTGGAATTTCTATTCAGCTACTCAAGATGATCTTCCCATAACCAATAATACTATTGAGGAATGGCACAGAGGATTTAGTGAATTGCTTCAAGCATCGCACAACTCAGTCTGGAAATTCATCAAAGCAATGAAAAAAGAACATAGTCTCCAAGAGAATAGAATAGAGAAATATATGGTTGGATACACTAGGCAACCAAGTAGGAAAAAATATCGTGAACTCAAAGAAAGACTAAAAAGATTGATTGATGGTTATGAAAACCATAACATTTTAGATTATATAAGAGGCATTGCTCATAATTTGACACTTTAATTGAAATTTTGAATAATAATTTTTTTTAACAACATACATGTAATTTATAAATTTTGTTTTCCTTTCTCTATATTCTTATGGGGATATTTTGTCCATGGGTTATTCTGACCACGGGTTATTTTGGCTTGGGTTATTATGACCTTGGGTTATTTTGTCCCTGGGTTATTATGACCAGGTTATTCTGTCCAGGGTTATTTTGGTCGGGTTATTATGTCCTATAACCAAATAAATAAATTAATTGTGCAAGTTGCAAAATCTAGAGGATTGGAGTGATTAGGATTGGCATTGATCATGATTTGATTAATTTAAATGGTGTTAGTTGATTTGACCATTTTGACTTAGATTTTAGGATTTAAATAACTCAAAATGAGAAAAGAATGATTTAGACTTAGTTAAATGAATATTTTTTATTTATTTAACCAAAGGGGGTGATGTTAGATTAAATTAGATAAATGTTTAATTTATTTAATTTAATTAGATGAACTTTGAGATTCAATCAAATAATATGGATTATTTAATTAAATCAAAGATAGGAAGATGAAGTGACCTAGCTAATTACATAGAGACACTGATTTAATTAAATCGAGGGATTTATTTAATTAAAAGGGGAATTATGACGAATTTAATCAAATAAGGCTATTCGATTAAATGGTTAGATAGAGGGATGATTCAGGATGAAACGTTGTTAGTAGATCAGGATCAAGTGTGTGATATCAATCTGAATATTTTCGATGTCTACACATATTAACAATGATATTATTAGCATATACAACAATGAACATTAGCAATCGTTTAAAGTGTATCTAGAAGTTGAAACCACTACCAGAATTTTTCTTCAAATGATATAATAAATAATATAGATAATTGAACATCAACACATTACTGAAGTTTGAATTTGAGCTTTTAAATTGATTATCACATGAAGGAATACATAGAGGCATTGGCAATGCAAAACCTTTCTCAAAGACAACTTTGCACAGAGCTGATTTGGAACTTGAAAACTCATATTATCAAAAATTAAATCACTGCATCACCTTTTCTAGCAACTTCCACTCTTTAGGTGCTGGAATTGTCATTTGTTCTAACTGATGTTGTTTGACTTGAATATTTGTTAAAAATTCATGATTCAAATTGGAACCTATCTTGGATTCTTCAGTCAATTTTGCATTCAGGGTTAGCAATGGTTTTATAGAATCCAAATAGGTCACCACATCTGGGTTCTGAGGAAACTGGTCCAAACCAATCTTCCTTGCATCCTCCATCTTCTTTCTGATATCATTATTTCCAACGAATCGCTCATTTGTGTCAAAAGCCTTTGGAAAACTAAGCTCTATGAAGTTCCTTACCTTTTCATCCACCTTCTTCATCTTGTCTGCAGCCAAATGCAAATATTCATTTGTTTCACGTATTCTCAAACATTTTTCAATGAAAAATGACAATGTCATTGATGTAGCAAGTTGATTAGTAATCCCTTTTGATTTCAAAACATTGTCATTGGCTTTGTAGACTGTTTGTTGAATTTTATTTGCTAATTTCTCTAATGCCAACACATTTTTGTTATCCATTAAATATTTTTTGAGCTTATTATGATGTTGTCTGATAGCATCAATCAATTGAAAAATGTCACACAAATGATCAATCCCCTGCATTATTTCATCCCAAATCTTTTGTTTCATATGCCTCATTGTTTATCTACAAAATACAGATAACTTATTTTGACAAGACTTAATTTCACTTTTTGTTTCCATCATCTCTACCTTTTTCATTTCTTTTTCTCTCCTCCAATTTTTGTTCCCACTGTGCATTTCCATATGCAATGCTTAGTCTTATTTTTTCTAAATCAGATTTTTCCTCATCATATTTCTTGTTGCTCTCATCTAGCCTTTGCTTCAGTTCATTCACTACAGTCTCATTCTACTTATCCTCTTTGCTTGTTAATGTAGAGGCATATTTTTTAATTATTTTTTCTAATTCATTGCTCTTGATATTTGTTGCTTTCCTCTTTGCTTTCTCATTTGCTAGGTCTGCCTGTAACTTTTCAATTTAAGTTTGCAACCTTTTTTTCTCTCTATCTTGCTTTAGCAATGATGTGTACACCAATTCATTATTCTTCTTTGATACATTAATTTTATCAGTATTTTTGACTCCAGAAAAATCCAATTGAAAATTGTCCACCTCGAATTCAGATGGAGTCATATGATTTGTTGGTTTGTTTTGAACTATGGGAACAATAATTGTGTACTCCATGATTTATTTACTTGTGTCGAATTTGGGTAATACAATGGTTGTTGCAAGCTCTAAAGTTAGAGAAGCCACACTCTCCATCAATTGCTTCTTTTCTTTTTTATTCAATTATGATTTCTTTTTAAACTCTTCAATGTAATCAAAAATCGGGGATGCAGGAACAATGAAATTGTTGAATGGAAAAGGAATAGGAGTACTTTCAATTGCTAACGATGTCATAGCCAGACTAACCGTCATTGGGGGAGTTCCTGGAAATAACTCCTTTGTGGTGGATCCACTGGTAGTGTGACTTGGAGTTGGACCTGTCAAAATCCTTTTCCTCTTCTGTATGCCTTGATCACCTGGTGTTTTTGTGGTATATTGTTTTGTTGTCCTCTTGTGTGTAATTTTTTGTTGTAGCACATGTTGACCACTACTAATACTACTACCCATAAAATCACCACCAGAGGCAGTTTCAGTTGCACTAAGCCCTCCACCACGGGCATGTCCTAGTTGTGATTGTGTCTAACCATGAGGATGAGGATTTGAAGCTCTAACAAATTAACCTGTATTCCCTAGGTCTAATTTTTCACCTCCAACCCCAAGGCCAAATTTATCAACTGGTTTTCTATGCTCTACATTTGTTACCATTCAAGGGCCTTGTCTTTGAGACCCCAAAGAACCACCTTCATAACCCATTTTTTCAGCTATGGTTGCTCCTGTAGTAAATGATTCTTTTGTGGCCTCACTTAAACCAAGTTTGAAATTGACATGGCTTTCTTCTCCCCTATCATCATTAGATTCATCATCACTTTCTTCATCTTTTCGTTCATCTGGATGCTCTATATACCATAATTTTCTAAACTCAAGATCTTCGTTATCCCCATCCTTTACAAGAGCTCTTGGATCACCTAGCCCCTTCCTTATAGACCAAAAGACAGTAATTTTTTATCGTGACCAATTTTTTTTTGTAACTTCCTTCTCTAGAGAATCTGGAATTTTCACTCTACTAGATGGTTTATGACTTTTTTCATAAAAAATATTGTACATCCTAATTGTCTTTCGATGCAATGCCATAATTAATGCTAACAATTTTTCAAAAGAAATACCATTCTTAGCAACACTTTTCTCCATTGCTACTTTGACCTCATCCCAAGAATCCTTGTTTCTCAAGTTTTCAAGCAAGGGTTTACTTTCATGTTGAATTTTACTTCCAACATTCTTATTGGGCACAATCATTGATTTAATGGTGTCACATGGATCATACTGCTAGTGACAAATAGCATCAAATTCAAAAAAATTCAAAAGATCATGTGCCACACTAAATTCTTTTCTCTTGAATGTGATCCCTCCACATGAAAAAGGTAAAGAAGGAAATAAGGTCTTCTTCCCCTAACCGCTAAAGTTTCTTTCATTAGTACTATGCATCTGCCTTACATATTCCAAAGAAAAAGTTCTTTTTGTCACATGTATTGGAAGTTTGTATGATTTTACTTCTAATCCATAAAATCTTAGCATAGTATATTCTTCCATTAAGTACCAATCAACCAATTGTATTTTTTTCCTAGTTGAATATAGTTTCTACATGACATAGGCAATCTAGGCATTGGAGTATTTGTAATTGCTTCATGCAATGGAGCCAAAAAGGAGTCTACAAAATGACTATAGTTCCTTTGAGAATCATGCATCCTTATCGCAGTGGTCCATTCATATACTGGAGCCATTTTCTTTTCCTTGGCATTACTATAGGGCTAAATCTGAAGATTGTTGGTTTGAAACATTCCTCTAAATTTGAATAAAAAAAGATAGCACAAGTAGGTTGTGAACCTAAATGTCTTGGTGGAACCTCCTTTAATCATTAAAAATTGTTTATGCATGGATTCTTCAATGTGCCCAATAAAATTATATTTGACATCTGGAACACCATAATGGATATTAAACACCATTTCAAGGAGGCTTGCACCCACTTCCAAATTGCTATCCAGTCTGACGCAAAATGCTAGCATGGAAATAGCATCCTAAACCCATGGTCTAAAAATATCCAAATCATAAGGAGTCTTATGATCACCTTTCAATTTGTTTCTATCCTGAACTATTCTATTTAAGAAATATTTTTTCTCACTTTCATCCACTGCTTCATAATCACTAGCAAGCTTTTCTAGGTCAATGTGGACATTTCAAAATTCTTTGATTGAAAACCCCAAGGCCAACACTTTTCCAAGTTCTTCTGCATTAATGGAAAACAATTCTTCTTTGCTATACTTATTAACAATTGCTCTTTTTTTATCATCATAATTTAGGGCATAGACCATGATAAATTCTAGGCAAGGGAGAACCTCATGTAACATCATGTGCCCTAATCTAGTTACCCACGGTGCACTAATACTATTAACTTGCATTTTATTTGAATCCTTATTCTCAGATGAAAATCTAAGTTCTGAGGTACACCTACCATAGGTTTCAAGATCATAAATATCATGGTATTCATCAGTGCAACCTGGGGTTTTAAGCAATTTTCCATAATGTATTTTTTTATTTGACATTGCTCTAGTGGTACTAGTGGTAGACATATTGATACAATAAACAATGTGGAATTTGTGAATTATGTATTAGTCCTTAATCTTTCTTAATTCTTAAGCCTCTTAACCCTAAACCTAAACTTCAAAGTTTGACAAAATAAGATTTTAAGAAATGTCAAACAGTGAAACATAGCCATAGGAATTATTTAACTTACCCGGATTTTGAATTTTGATTCTTGAAGTTGAAACTAGGTTGAAACTTGAAACTGGGTTACTGGAATGGCTTTGTTGGAAGTGGAACTGTGGAACCCAGAACAGGGTGGTGCACTACAATGAGCAAACTAAAGATCAAAATCTCCCCGTGTGTTGGCCCTCTAACTTCAAAATAAAATCACTTAGCAATAGAAAGTGTTGTTTTTTTGAATATTATAGTGAATGACACCAAAACTTCTACTCATTACTTACAGACTACATAGTACACAATTAGGTAGTACATGGCTAACAACATTTAAAACAAGCCATTAATGATTTACTCCTGCATTGACAACAAATTCTAAACTGTTGATCTTTATTAGTCTAACGGTTATAGGGTGATTTCGGAGGTTTAAGTTCGCAAGCCTAGCACTCTATGCATTTCATTTCGGAATACAACTACAACCATACATCAAATGTTCATCGAACGGTTGATTAATTTATGATATAAATAATAAACATAAAACATGTGTTTTAAATTTTCTTTAAACTTTAATGCACTAGGATTGGCATCAAGGCCAAGGGGCCGAAAACTTAATGTTGCAAAAGCTTTAATAAAATGAATTACAATGTCACATTAATAGCACAACCATTTATTTATTACAACTGAATTACAATGTCACATTATTACATAGTACAAATACAAATGTAAGTGCAAGCACCAAACTTCTACTAGACTGTTGGCGAGAAGTTGAAAACATAAATGTGATACATGTATCTCTGAAAATAAATGGAACTTGTTGGGTCAACCATGAGCTCTAAAAATAAACATGTGGGACTTGTCGGGGCAACCATGGGCTTTGAAAATAAATGCATGGGGAAAGGGGGCCCAATCAAACTAGGGAAATGGGAGCTGTGAAGATACAAAATGTACTTAGCCCCTTTTAGAACCAGACTCATGCAAAAGATGAGGGGTTGTAAAATTTCTCCCATGCAGAAGATGAGCACTGAAAATAAATGCATGGGGCTTTCCTGGTAGGCCATGGTGTCTTAAAATAAATGCAAGAGACTCTCCTGGCCAACCATGCAAACGATGAGGGGTAGTAAAACTGCTCCCATACAAAAGATGATCGCTGAAAATAAATGCATGGGAATTTCTTGGGTAACCATGCACATGATGAGGGGTAGTAAAACTACTCCCATCTTCTACTTGCAGCTTCCATGCACTAGGATAGCACTTATCTCCATTAGATCTCCTCATCCTAGTTCAAAACCTGTATGAGAAGTCAGGTGAACCAAATAAACTTCTTTCCAATTCCACCCATTCTGAACTTGAAAGAAATTGGTCTTTTACTCTGTAACTACATAACTGGAGGTAGGATAATTTAGAGCATCCCCAATAATACTGTATCATCTTCTTCCTAAATCCTTAGTAAGTTATAAACCCTACAAAATGAAAAACCTTATGAAAATTCAATGAATTATTTTAGTTGTGCTCACTATCCCTATCTATGGGCCAAAAGTGCCGCCAAAAGTGACACTACCAGCCTGGTCCCTTGTACACCTCACACATGTCACGTGTGAGGTTGTGTATAGTTACTTTTGACTAGTAATAATTGCAATTCACGCAAACTAAAAATCCAACTTAATCGGTACCTCAAGCTGGCTATATGGAAACTGTACCTCAAGCTGACAAGTAGTCAATTGTCAAAATCAGTAGTGCCACGCAAGCTTTCAATTGTCAAAATCACTGGATTATTGACATCATCATCTACGATTCTATAATACATCATGCAGTTTTCAATATAAAGCTATCCAATCAATCACTCTAGCTATTCATATGACATTAATCTGTGCCACCACCCAGTACCACAGCCAAATTGAGAATTTCAATAGAATAAATGAAAGGTAGAGTACTTTGACGCATTGAAAAGAGAGAATTAAATGTCTCATTTTACCTTAATCATTATCAATGTCCACTAATAACTCACAATAAATTTCGCTCACTTATGATCAGAACTATATGTTGATAATTACTATTAGTTTTAAAAGCCACATTTAACATTTTTATATTGATCAAAGCAAAAAGGATTTACAGGAATGGAGCCACGAAAATAATTTTAATTTAAGTAGCTATTGCTTAAGATTGAAGTACATAGTACATAACCAGTGTGGCCAAAAAGCCACTAACTATGACAAAAAACTAGTCACAAAGTACATATTACAAGAACTATTATGCTATACAATAAAATATAGACACGTCACACGTCACACAATTCATTACTTATTTTTTTTGTAACATTAGTTGAGGGCATCAACCGGTTGTTTGAGTAGAATGTGAATTGAATTTAACAAATTAACAGCAGAGAAGAAAAGTGAATCACCCAAAACCTTCCTCCAAAACTCCAGACTCTTTAATGATTTAGTTTTCGTATCACATAGCAGACCCCATCTCATATTAACTAGGGCAAGAGCCTGCGTTGTAGAAGTATGCAATTCCACTTTCTTGAAGATTCTACCAACAAGCACTAACCCACTTTTAAAATTGTAATGCTCCAACGCCAACTCCAACGAAGAAATAGAGTAAATGAAAGGTTGCAAATAACATATTTCCAACGTCTTCACCAAATCTTTATCGAGCAAAATGTCCATGTAATTGGACAAGAAAGTCAAAGCTACCTCAGAATATAGATCACGATGATTGTTCTGAAGCCATTCCCTACCCACAATTATTCTTATAGCATCCTCAACCTGCACACAAGGAATTGTAAAAACCATACCCAACTTTCGTCTAGCGTATGCATCGTCCCTTCTTTTCTCCCAAAAAAATTTGGGTAGCATGACACGTCATGAAGACTCCATAATATCTCAATTAAATTGAGAATAGAGAAGAAATAAATCAATGCCAAATATATTATAAATGATATGAAGAACATCAAGTTGGTGAAGTATAAATAGAAGTTAGCATGAACACAATCAGTATGACATCACACTTATCATTTTTAAATTCACCACTATCATTGATGTGACAATTAACATTTATTTCAACACTTGAATCCTTATAAACAAGTGCTTAAAAGGTATGCCCACGATAGATGACAAGATGGTTGCATAGTACACATGCAAATAAACTATAAAGTTATTTTTAAAATGGGGACATTGCTAGGTCGACGAGACTTGACCCTCGGGATTAAAGAGTTAAGATTTAAGGATTTGTCATAAAATATTTTGGTCTGACTTAGGAAATATTAAATGGTAAACAAGAGCACGATGACTGACAAACCTAAATAATTAATAAAATCTCAACCATTAATTTTTGAAAATCTAACGGTTTTAGTGTTATTCTGAAGGTTTCAATTCGCAAGTCTAGCACTTCAAGGATTTACTTTCGGAATGCATCTATAGCCTCCATCGAAAATTCATTGATGGTCCCACTTTTAAAACAAACTTTATGCACATGCATAATTTAAAATGGGGACATCGCTAGATTGACGAGACTCAACCCTCAAGATTAAAGAGTTAAGATTTAAGGCTTTGTCATAAAATATTTTGGTCTAACATAGGCAATATTAAATGGTAAACAAGAGCATGATGACTGACATACCTAAATAATTAATAAAATCTCAACCATTGATTTCTGAAAATCTAACGGTTCTAGTGTAATTCTAGAGGTTTCAATTCGAAAATCCAGTGCTTGAGAGATATACTTCTGGAATGCAAAGTTATAGTTGTCCATCAAAAATTCATCGAACGGTTGTGGTCCATAATCTCGCATGGTCGCTGAAACTTGGAACCTTAGAACTAAAGTCTGAAGTTTTGAAGTTTTTGAAACCTCCAACCCATCGACTACAAAGATGACCAAGAAAGACTTGCAACTAAGGTTAGGAAAAGCATGTTAAGATGCTTTTTTGAAAAAATTGTTATAGTTGTAGGTGATTTTTGGATGGTTGATGAAAACAATGAGGCAAATGATGTAATCTTTATTTCCATGCAATACAAAATCCTATTACCGACCAAAAAAAAAAATCTAACGGTTCTAGTGTTATTCTAGAGTTTTCAATTCACAAGTCTACTACTTCAGAGATTTACTTCTAGAATGCAACTACAACCGTCCATCAACAATTCATCAAATGATCATGGTTAGATTGATTTGCACTAACACTTCGCCACTGTATTTTTTTTATTAGTTTGATATTATGTTTAATTCGCCAATGTTTTTTTCTTAATCATTTGAAAAGAGGTTTAATTCGCCAATGAATTTTATTTTTTAATTTGAAAAAAAGTTTTAATCACCAACAAAATTATTTTTTTTGGTTTGAAAATTGGTTTAATTCACCAATCTAAATATTATATTGGTTTGAAAATAGATTTTAATCACCAATGGAAAAAATTTAGTGGTTTTAAAAAATTTGCATTTCACCAGGATTTTCCACAAACTTCTAGCGATTAGAAAAGATTCGCCAATGGACATTATTTTTTTCACGAAAAACAAAAAAAAAATCCACTAAAATTAATATTTTTATCAAGAAGTATACAAGATTCGACAGGATTTTACACCTTCACCCAGGGGGGATTTCTTAAAGTTTTCCCTAGCCGCTAGCTCCATATAGATTTTTCTTAACATAACCCTTGCTATCAAAATTAGTTCTCATGGGAAAACACTAAAAATTGAATTCATTCAGGGCTTTCTACGCACCCCTAGCAATATTATTACTTTTACAAGAAAATGAAGGCATGGACAATGGAAAAACATATCCTTTCTTTCCCATGTTTGAATATTTAACATTTACAATGGCCATCTGTCGGCAAACTTCAAGAAAAACCAAGAAATCACTTAGGTAATGGGGAAATTTCAATGGACCCTTCTCAAAACCTCCAATTCTAAGATAAGTAAATCTATTGAACTGAATGTAGAAACTTCCAAACCTCAATACCATAACAATCACTTCAGGTGAAACCCTAAGCTCAGGTTTTCCATCAATTTTTCTCACAATTTCCATTAGAAATGTGTCATTGATGCAGCAGAAATTCCTCATTCCAAGCTGCTTAGTAAGTTGTGGAAAAGTTTTATACACAGGCATGTCCAGCGTCTAAGACCTTTGTGGTTCCAACCCTGCCCAGATAGCCTCTTGACTGGCTAGAATGTAAACCAGGTATGAGCACATGTGGAAGGCAATATTTTTCCAAAATTTATCAATTGCTTATTTAAATGATAACAAATAATCTCAACCCAGTCAATGAATTTATTTTCACTACAAATAAGCAAAATAAAACAGTGCATCCAAAATTCAAAAGAGTTTGAACATGCATTACCAACCACATGATGTAGCAAGGTGATAGCATCTGAAATTTCATCCTTAAAATGAACCCTTTTAAGCTTTGTGGGCAACTGAGACTTACCCTTTTTCTCAGAATTCAACCAATTCCTCGCAATGGAATTTTTGCACCATTCCTCATTCATTCTAAAAAACTCTTCACCAACAGCTACAAACATTTCCCCTACAGTTTCCCTCTCTGGAATGCCTAATGCATGGGAAATCACTTCAGGAGTAATTCTTGTAATGACTAACCTGTCCACAACTCTAATTTCCTGAGTCTCTGGAATGTAGCCCCTTGTGCACGCAATCACCAGGTTGATGCTTTGTACAGCCTCAGGAAAACCTCCCGCGTGCATCAAACTGCTCTGTAGAACTTTATCTTATAGTGTTGTTCTCTCCATTATCTCTAGGTGCTCCAAAAAATCCTCCAAATTGACGTGCCCAATTTCAATGTCCCTCACGCCAGACCAGTCATTTTGAATTCCACTCTGCATGAGCACAAATTCGCAAAGATCAAATGTTTGCAATTGAGAAGTATTGGCATTGGCAAAGAACAAGAATGCAGGCTAAATGTCTGATTAAAACTTTGCCACCCACTTATGTCATTATTTTTTATAGGACGTGCATTAATGTGGCATTCAATTTTATTCCTCAAAAAGATAGCCTTTAAACCTGCATGCTTTTTGAAATTCCTGAAAAAGACAACTCAAGGTTAGTTTGTACATAGCATTCAATGAGTTGTTAGATGAGTACGCCTTTGAAAGGAAAGATAAGTCCATAATGTTGTGTGGTCATTGAAACATGGAACCTTAGAACCAAAGTCTGAAGTTTCAAAGTTTTCAAAACCTCTGACCCACTGACTACAAAGATGACCAACAAAGACTTGCAACTCAACAAAGTTAACCAAGTCAGGGAATTGGGAAGTTACGAAAATTTATAACTCCGCGACAAGGTTATAAAACTCTGAGGACTAGTGACTAAGGTTAGGAAAAGCACCAAAACTACGACTTTGAGTGATAGTAAGTCAGTAACCACAACAATGAAACTAGCCAAAAATCTATCATTCCAATTCCAATAAAAGATAATCCACCGACAAACTGCTCGGAAAAAGCAGAATAAATCCGCATACCATAACTCAAAGGTTACGTATGCATGAACTTCACCATTGTCTTTCTATATTGAAATAAATCTCTCAACCTCCACCAACTACAAAGATGACCAACAAATACTTGCAACTCAACAAAGTGAACCAAGTCAGGGAATCGGGAAGTTATGAAAATTTAGAACTCTGCGACAAGGTTATAAAACTCAGAGGACTAGCGACTAAACTTGTTTTTCTCCCTTATTTTGAGTCTATCATCTCTCTAGCTATAACATTTTACTTGGATTATTAATGAAATCTTATCAATGATCTTTCATTAATCTTCTTTGTCATTATGCATTGATGTATGTTTTTATTCTGGCTCTAATTAAATGAACCAATTAAAGTACCTTGATTAAAGCATGAATTCATATAAATGTTTAGTGGATTTGATAAGTAGTCATGGAGATTGAGTATTGATGTGTGAATTGTAATGCAATTTCACTAAGATTATGGATGCCTTGAATTAAAATCACCTTATAGTTCATATTTTAATTGTGTTAAAAGTAAAACTTGAACATGTACTCAACAATTCATCACTCAATTCAATGCTTAATAACATATTAACAATAGTATTAGTAGCATATAGAACAATGAACATCAACAATCATTTAAAGTGTATCTAGTAGTTGAAACCACTACCAGAGTTTTTCTTCAAATGATAAAATAAATAATACATATAATTTAACATCAACACATTACTAAAGTCTGAATTTGAGATTTTTTATTGATTATCACATGAAGGAATACATAGAAGCATTGGCAATGCAAAATCTTTCTCAAAGACAACTCTTCACAGAGCTAAGTTGGAACTTGGAAATGCATATTATCAAAAATCATATCACTGCAACACCTTTTCTAGCAACTTCCATTAGTCAAGTGGTGGAATTGTCAATTGTTCTAACTAATGTTGTTTGACTTGAAGATTTGTTAACAATTCATGATTCAAATTGGAACCTATCTTGGATTTTTTAGTCAATTTTGCATTCAAGGTTAGCAATGGTTTGATGGAATCCAAATAGTTCACCACATTTGGGTTCTAAGGAAACTAGTCCAAATCAATCTTCCTTGCATCCTCCATCTTCTTTCTGAAATCATTCTTTCCAATGAATTGCTAATTTGTGTCAAAAGCCTCTGGAAAACCAAGCTTTGTGAAGTTCCTTACCTTTTCATCCACCTTCTTCATCATGTCTGCAACCAAATACAAATATTCATTTGTTTCATGCATTCTCAAACACTTTTCAATGATAGATGACAATGTCATTGATGTAGCAAGCCGATTAGTAATCCCTTTTGATCTCAAAACATTGTCACTAGCTTTGTAGATTGTTTGTTGAATTTGATTTGCTAATTTCTCTAATGCCAACAAATTTTTGTTGTCCATTAAATATTTGTTGAGCTTATTATGATGTTGTCTGATAGCATCAATCAATTGAAACATGTCACAAAAATGATCAATATTCTACATTATTTCATCCCAAATCTTTTGTTTCATATGCCTCATTGTTTCTCTACAAAATGCAGATAACTTATTTTGACAAGACTTAATTTCATTTTTTTCTTTCATCAACTCTGCCTCCAATCTTTCATTTATTTTTCTCTCCTTCTCCAATTTATGTTCCCACTGTGCATTTCCATTCGCAATGCTTAGTCTTAATTTTTCTGAAGTGGATTTTTCCTCATCATATTTCTTATTGATGTCATCTAGCCTTTGCTTCATTTCATTCACTAAAGTCTCATTCTTCTTATCCTCTTTGCTTGTTGATGTAGAGGTAGATTTTTTTATTCTTTTTTCTAATTCATTGCTCTTGTTATCTATTGCTTTCCTCTTTGCTTTCTCATTTTCTAGGTTTGCCTGTAACTTTTCAATTTGAGTTTGCAACCTTTTTCTCTCTCTATTTTTCTTTAGCAATGATGTGTACACCAATTCATTGTTCTTCTTTGATACATTAATTTTGTTAGTATTTCTGAGTCCAAAAAAATCCAATTGAATATTGTTCAACTGGAATTCAGATGGAGCCATCTGATTTGTTGGTTTGTTTTGAACTATGGGAACAAGAATTGTGTACTTCATGATTTCTTTATCTGTGTCAAATGTGGGTAATACCATGGTTGTTTTAGGCTCTGAAGTTACAACAGATGCGCTCTCCATCAGTTGCTTCTTTTCTTTTTTATTCATGTCTAATTTCTTTTTAAACTCTTCAATGTAATCAAAACCTAGGGACGCATGAACAATGGAATGCTTGAATGGCAAAGGAATAGGAATACTTGTAGTTGCTAATGATGTTGTAGCCAGACTAATTGGCAATGGGAGAGTGCCTAGAAATAACTCCTTTATGGTGGATCCACTGGTAGTGTGACTAGGACCTTTCAAAATCCTTTGCCTCTTATGTATGCCTTGATCACGTGGTGTTTCTGTGGTATATTGTGTTGTTGTCCTCTTGTTTGTAATTTTTTGTTGTGGCACATGTTGACCACTACTAGTACTACTACCCATACCATCGCCACCAGAGGCAGTTCCAGTTGCACTAAGCTCTCCACCATGGGCATGTCCTAGTTGTGATTGTGTCTGACCATAAGGATGAAGATTTGAAGCTCTAGCAAATTAACTTGTATGCCCTAGGTCTACTTTTTCACCTCCAACCCCAAGGCGAGATTTATCAACTAGTTTTCTATGCTCTACATCTGTTACCATCAAAGGGCCTTGTATTTGGGACCCCGAAGGACCGCCTTCATAACCCATTTTTTTAGCTATGGCTACTCTTGTAGTATGTGCTTCTTTTGTGGCCTCACTTAAACCAAGTTTAAAATTGACATGGTGTTCTTCTTCCCTATCATCATTAGATTCATCATCACTTTCTTTATCTTCGTGTTCATCCAAATGCTCTATATTCCACAATTTTCTAAACTCATGATATTCTTCATTATCTCCATACTCTGCAAGAGCTCTTGGATCACCTAGCTCCTTCCTCATAGACCAAAAGGCAGCAATTTTTAATCGTGAACAATTTTTTTCTGTAACTTCCTTCTCTAGAGAATTTGGCATTTTCACTTTACTAGATGGTTTATGAATTTTTTCATAAAAATTGTTTTACCTCCTAATTGTATTTCGATGCAATGCCATAATTTCTGCTAACAATTGTTCAAAAGAAATACCATTCTCAGCAACACTTTTCTCCATTGCTATTTTAACCTCATCCCAAGAATCTTGTTTCTCAAGTTTTCAAGCAAAGGTTTACTTTGATGTTGAATTCTACTTGCAACATTTTTATTGAGCACAATCATTGATTTAATGTTGTCACATGGATCATACTGCCAATGATAGATAGCATCAAAATTTAAAAAAATAAAAAGATTATGTGCCACACTAAATGTTTTTCTCTCGAATGTGATCCCTCCATATGAAAAAGGTAAAGAAGGAAATAAGGTCTTCTTTTGTTGACCGGTAAAGTGTAGTTCATCAGTACTCTGCATCTGCCTTACATGCTCCAAAGAAAAAACCATTTCTGTCACATGTATTGGAAGTTTGTATGGTTGTTCTCCTGATTCATAAAATCTTAGCACAGTATATTCTTCCATTAAGTACCAATCAGCTAATTGTATTTATTTTCCTAGTTGAATGCAGTTTCTTCATGACATAGGCAATCTAGGCATTGGATTATTTGTAATTACTTCATGCAATGGAGCCAAAAATTAGTCTACAAAATGACTATAGTTCCTTTGAGAATCATGCATACTTATCACAATGGTCCATTCATATAATGGAGCCATTTTATTTTCCTCGGCATTACTATAGGGCTGAATTTGAAGCTTGTTGGTCTGAAACATTCCTCTAAATTTGAATAGAAAAAGATAGCACAAGTAGGTTGTGAACCTAAATGTCTTGGTGGAATCTCCTTTAATCATTAAAAATTGTTTATGCATGGATTCTACAATGTGCCCAATAAAATTATATTTGACATTTGGAACATGATAATGGATATTATATACCATTTCAAGGAGGCTTACACCCACTTCCAAATTGCTATCCAGTCTAAGGAAAAATGCTAGCATGGAAATAGTATCCTGAACCCATGGTTTAAAAATATCCAAATCATAAGGAGGCTTATGATCACCTTTCAATTTGTTTCTTTCCTAAACTATTATATTTAAGAAATATTTTTTCTCCATTTCATCCACTACTTCATAATCACTAGCAATCTTTTCTAGGTCAATGTGGACATTTCAAAATTATTCGGTTGTAAACCCCAACACTTTTCCAATTTCTTCTACATTAATGGATAAAAATTCTTCTTTTCTATCTTTATTAACAATTTCTCTTTTGTTATCATCATAATTTAGGGCACATACCATGATAAATTATGGGCAAGGGAAAACCTTATGTAACATCATGCGCCCTAATCTAGTTACCCACGGTGCATTGATACTATTAACTTGCATTTTGTTTGCAACCTTATTCTGAGATGAAAATCTAAGTTCTGAGGTACACCTACCATAGGTTTCAGGATCATAAATATCATGGTATTCATCAGTGAAACTTGGGGTTTCAAACAATTTTGCATAATGTATTTTTTTATCTGACATTGCTCTAGTGGTACTAGTGGTAGACATGCTGATACAATGTGAAACTGTGAATTCTATATTAGTCCTTAATTTTTCTTAATTCTTAAGCCTCTTAACCCTAAACCTAAACTTCAAAGTTTGACAAAATAAGATTTTAAGAAACATCAAATGATGAAACATAGCTGCAGGAATTATTTAACTTACCTGGATTTTCATTCTTGAAACTAAGTTATTGGAATGGCTTTGTTGGAAGTGGAACTGTGGAATCCAGAATAGGGTGGTGCACTGCAATGAGCAAACTAAAGATTGAAATCTCCCTGTGTGCTAACCCTCTAACTTCAAAAGAAAATCACTTAGTAATAGAAAGTGTTGTTTTTTCGAACATTAAAGTGAATGAAACCGAAACGTCTATGTGTTACTTTTGGACTACACAATACACAATTAGTACATGGCTAACAAAATTTAAAACAATACATTTATGATTTACTCCTGCATTGACAACAAATTATAAACCATTGATCTTTGTTAATCTAATGGTTATAGGGTGATTCCAGAGGTTTAAGTTCGCAAGGCTAGTGCTTTGTGCATTTCATTCTAGAATGCAACTACAACCATACATCAAATGTTCATTGAACGGTTGAGTAATTTATGATATAAATAATAAACATGTGTTTTAAAGTTGCTTTAAAATTTAATGCACTAGGATTGACATCAAGCCCAAGGGGCAGGTAACTTAACGTTGCAAAGGCCTTAATAAAATGAATTACAATGTCACATTAATAGCACAACCATTAATAGCACTTAACTTGCAAAGGACTTAATAAAATGAATTACAGTGTCGCATTAATAAATAATAGCACAACAATTTATTTTATTACAACTGAATTACAATGTCATATTATTACATAGTACAAATACAAATGTAAGCGCAAGCACCAAGCTTCTACTAGACCGCTGGTGAAAATGTAAATGTAATAAATGTTCTCTAAAAATAAATGGGAATTTCCAATTCAACCATGCATTCTAAAAATAAACGCATGGGACTTGTAAGGTTAGCCATGGGCTCTGAAAATAAATGCATGGGGAAAGTGGGGCCAATCAGACTAGGGAAATGGGAGCTGTGAAGATACAAAATGTACTTAGCCTCTTTCATAACTGGACTCATGCAAAAGATGATGGGTTGTAAAATTGCTCCCATGCAAAAGATGAGCTTTAAAAATAAATGCATGGGGCTTTCCTGGTAGGCCATGGTGTCTAAAAATAAATGCATGGGACTTTCCTGGCCAAAGATGTTGGGGAATCGGGAGTTGTGAAGATACAAAATGTACTTATCCCCTTTGAGAATCAAAATCATGCAGACAATGAGGGATAGTAAAACTCCTCCCATCTTCTACTTGCAACTTCCATGCACTGGGATAGCACTTATCTCCATCAGAGCTCCTCATCCTGGTTCAAAACCTGTCTTAGAAGTTAGGTGAACAAAATCAACTTCTTTCCAATTCCACCCATTTTGAACTTGAAGGAAATTGGTCTTTTACTTTGTAACTACATAACTAGAGGCGGGAGAATTTAGAGTATCCCCAATAATACCGCATCATCTTCTTCTTGAATCCTTATTAAGTTATTAACCCTACAAAATAAAAACCCTTATGACAATTCAACGAATGATTTCAATTGTGCTCACTATCCTTATTTATGGGCCAAAAGTGTTCCCAATAGTGCCACTACCAGCCTAGTCCCTGTGTACGCCTCACACGTGTCACATGTGAGGTTGGGTATAGTCATAATTGCAATTTTCAAAAGCCAAAAATCCAACTTAATCGATTCGTGTAACTTAAGTCTAACATTTACAATTTAAATGTTTAATTTCATTGACATTTGGACTCTAATAGCCTGGCTACATGCAAATTGTACCTCAAGTTGACAAGTTGTCAATTTTCAAAATCACCAGTGGCACCCAAACGATATGAAATCATTACAAATCTTGTTTCACTAAATCACTAGATTATTGGCATCATCATCTACGAATCTACAGTACATTGTGCAGTTTTCAATATAAAGTTATTCAATCAATCACTCTGGCTATTCATATGGCATTAATTTGTGTCAAAGCCCGCAGTACCGCAGCCAAACTCTCTTTAAAAAGATTAAGAATTTCAATAGAATAAATGAAAGGTAGAGTAATTTGACACATTGAAAAGAGAGAATTAAATGTCTCGTTTTACTTTAATCATTATCAATGTCCACTAATAAGTCAATAATTTTTTCTCACTTATGATCAGAACTATATGTTGATAATTACTATTAGTTTTAAAAGCCACATTTTTATATTGACCAAAGCAAAAAGGATTTACAAGAATGGAGCCATGAAAATTATTTTAATTTAAGTAGCTATTGCTAAAGACTAAAGTACATAGTACATAACCAGCATGGCCAAAAGGCAAAAAACCACTAAGTTATGTGACAAAAAACTTGTCACAAAGTACATATTACAAGAACTGTTACGCTATACAATAAAATATAGACACATGACACATCACACAATTCATTACTATTTTTTTTTGTAACATTACTTGAGGCCATCAACTGGGTGTTTGAGTAGAACAAGAATCGGATTTAACAAACTAGCAGTGGAGAAGAAAAGTGAATCACCCAAAACCTTCCTCCAAAACTCTAGACTCTTTAATGATTCAGTTTTTGTATCACATAGCAGACCCCATCTCATATTAACCAAGGCAAGAGTCTGCATTGTAGAAGCATGCAATTCCACTTTCCTGAAGATTCCACCAACAGGTGCTAACCCACTTTCAAAATTGTAATGCTCTAGCACCATCTCCAATGAAGAAATAGAGTAAATGAAAGGCTGCAAATAACATATTGTCAACATCTTCTCCAAATATTTATCAAGAAAAATTTCCATGCAATTGGACAAGAAATTCAAAGCTACCTCAGAATATAGAGCACGAGGGTTGTTCTGAAGCCATTCCCCACCCACAATTATTCTTATAGCATCCTCAACCTGCACACAAGGAATTGTAAAAACCATACCCAACTTTCGTCTATCGTATGCATCGTCCCTTCTTTTCTCCCAAAAACATTTGGGTGGCATGACACGCCATGAAGACTCCATAACATCTCAGTTAAATTGAGAATAGAGAAGAAATAAATCAAAGCCAAATATATTATAAATGATATGAAGAACATCAAGTTGGTGAAGTATATATAGAAGTTAGCACGAACACAATCAATATGACATCACACTTATCATTTTTAAATTCACCACTATCATTGTTGTGACAATTAACATTTATTTCAACACTTGAATCCTTATAAACAAGTGCTTAAAAGGTATGCCTGCGACAGATGACAAGATGGCTACACAGTGCACATGCAAATAAATTTATTTTAAAAATGGGGACATTGCTAGGTTGACGAGACTCGAACCTCAGGATTAATGACTTAATATTTAAGGCTTTTTCATAAAATATTTTAGTTTGACTTAGGCAATAATAAATGGTAAACAAGATCATGATGACCGACAAACCTAAATAATTAATAAAATCTCAACCAATGATTTCTGAAAATCTAACAATTCTAGTGTTATTCTGGAGGTTTCAATTCGCAAGTCTAGTGCTTCAAGGATTTACTTTTGAAATGCAACTATAGTCGTCCATCAAAAATTCATCGAACGGTCCATATTTTAAAATAAACTTTATGCACGTGCATAATTTAAAATGGGGACATCACTAGGTTGACGAGACTCAACCCTCGGGATTAAAGACTTAAGATTTAAGGCTTTGTCATAAAATATTTTGGTCTGAATTAGGCAATATTAAATGACAAACAAGAGCGCAATGATCGACAGACCTAAATAATTAATAAAATCTCAACCATTGATTTCTGAAAATCTAACGATTCTAGTGTTATTCTGGAGGTTTCAATTCGCAAGTCTAGTGCTTCAAGGATTTACTTCTGGAATGCAGCTATAGTTGTCCATCAAAAATTCATCGAATGGTCCCTCTTTTAAAACAAACTTTATGAACATGCATAATTCTGCCATTTAAGTTCTTCTATCGCTCATGAGTCATCGGCAAAATCCTTCAACCCATCGGGTTCATTACCGCAATGAGCGATGAGCCTTGATATCGCCACATGTCCACATCTAATGGTTCTAGTGTTATTCCAGAAGTTTCAATTCAAAAATCTAGTGCTTCAGAGGTTTACTTCTGGAATACAACTACATCCATCCATGAAAAATTCATTGAACGATCGTGGTTATATTGATTCGCCAATGTTTTTTCTTATGCATTTGAAAATAGGTTTAATTCGCCAATAGATATATTTTTTTGGTTTGAAAAAAAGTTTTAATCGCCAACAAAATTATTTTTTGTGTTTTGAAAATAGGTTTAATTCACCAATTGAATTTTTTTCTAGGTTTGAAAATAGATTTTAATCACCAATGAAAATATTTTATCGGTTTAAAAAAAATTCAATTCTCTTGGATTTTCCACAGACTTCTACCAATTAGAAAAGATTCGCTAATTGAGTTTTTTTCCTGAAAAATGAAAAAATTTGCCACTAAGATTAATATTTTTATCGGTAAGTATACAAGATTCGCCAGGATTTTACACCTTCACCAGGGGAGGTTCTTAAAGTTTTCCCTGGTTTTAGTTGATAGTGGAGTGACCCGTAATTTTATTGATGAATGTTTGGTGGTTAAAACAATTCTTGAGGTAGAATAATCTAAGGGATTTAATGTGATATTGATTGATGGATTGACCACTCCTTGCATGAAGAAAAAATCCTAATTGATCCTCTCCTTAGAAAATGATAAAGTGAAAAATAAATTTTATGTCATTAGCTTTAGAGATATGGTGCATTATTAGGAGTACAATGGTTACAATTCCCTTGGGAAATTGACCAACTAAAATTTCCATGTTTATGGGAAGAATTTAGCGCTCCAAGGAATCTCAAATGGGATCCTACAATTATTTTCAAAAAATAATGCAAAGAAATTTTCACCTTGGTAAAGTTGCTTGGCCACCCAATGTCTTATTGTTGAATGAACAAGACAACTGAGAGGGGGGTGAATCAATTGTAGAAAATTAAAACATCAAAACCCTCAACAATAATTAGATACACATGCATTCATTAAACCCATATTTTGTTAATATGATTAAACGTGAAATGTAGATAACAGAAACTGAAATAACAACACCATACACAAGAGAACACCATATTTACGTGGAAAACCCAATGGGAAAAAAAACCATGGTGAGGATTAGCTCACAATATAAGTAATTACAAAATCAATACAAGGGCTCATTGCCAAAATAGGACACACTGTCCAAAAAGGCTCACTACCACAAAAAGAATACAAGAAGATAGAAGAGAAATGTTATACAGAGAAAAAATTCTTAGTGCAACAAGGAATCCACCACAAATGCTCCAACACTTTCGCAGCCTTGCATGAAATATTTCAGACACCTTCAACTCACTACCTTCAAGAATCCAACACTTGAATTTTGCACCACTCTGCTCAAATTCGTATCACACACATCACTCGCATCGATCTCATGCATTTATCTTGTCTTTATCTTAATTCTCTCTTGCATCTAACAATATCACAACTCTTATATATATCAACCTCAACCTTAAAAACCTTCTCCAAGGTTGGCAACTATTTGTTACACTTTAAAATTCAAAATAGGTTGGCACCAAAATATTCTTACGGTGGATAGGAATGAAGGTGGCCCATATAAATCCTTAATTAGGACCTAAATAGATCCCAACACATCTCAACACACTTTCACAAGCCTCGCATGTAGTGCTAACACAAGGTTGGCCAATACCCATGCTAAACACCATAAACATTAAGTACACACTTCCTAAGATCAATCTAAAAATATCATAAAACAAAATTCACTTGAACATGATTTAGAATAATAGTTGAATCACCTGAGATCCATAAAACACTTAATCCAAACTTGCATCATACAAATACTTCATCCGAGAATATTTGATAAACCTTATTCGCACATTGATGAATGAAACACACACTTTACTTTACCAAATCAAGTGAAACCTTGAATATTGAAAGAAAAAAGCATTATAAGCATCTTCCCAAATCCGCACAACTTGAAGCCAAGCTACAGAGAAACGTGAAGCAAGTTCATTTATCCCATGCCACAAAAAACATCATTGAAAAATTGGTTCACACACTGGTGAAAATATCTCACTTTGTACAAGATCTAGAAACCCAAATTTTGAATATAGAAACCTCTAACAGCCTTGAACAACATATTAGATCCACATAGGCATAGCATCAACATAGAAGAAATGTGGAGCACATTCCGAGCATATTTTGAACACTTGCACAATGTTGTTTACTTTGTTTATCAAATTTTCGCAAAAGCACTTAGAAACCAAGTACACCAGAGACATCATCTCAGCTCATTACCTCATTCTAACTCATCTTCAGTCACTGCAACAAAAGGATAGCTCCATGTACTCACAACACTTCCTCAATATCTCAACTACACATGAACAACCTGCAACATCCTATTCTCCTCTTTTTTACAATTTTTTCAATATCTCGACATCTTCATCATGCAACAAACTTCTTAACACATAGTTGACATCAATGACAACACCAGCCTATAGACTTCTTGTTAAGATCAATGACAACACCTTCATACTTTCAACAATCTCCCCCTTTGTCATTGATGACAACACAAGATGTGAAAAACCATCAAAGACAACATAACATCTCTGAACACACTTTCTTATGATTTTCTTTCTTTTCTTTCCCTAAATAAATTATCTTTTTCACGTTATACTTTCTCCCCCTTTGACATCAATGGAAAAGGAAAAAAAAATCATTATTCTCCCCCTTTGACACTGAACCAATATACTTTCTCTAAATACTTCCCCTTAGGAGTACACCCAATCAACTCAACAACTTTGCAACAATGACAACACATGACACTACCTACTCCCCCTGAGAGGTAGCCACCAACATCAGTCTAGAAAAGAGATAGATCTATGGATCCACTGGACTAGTGCACCTCCATATGCATCTAGTTAAAAGAAGGAGGGGCAATAACTCCCTACTTCTCCCAAAGATACTCAAAAGTATCCTTAGGAAGAGGCTTAGTAAATATGCCAGCAATTTGATCCTTTGTAGGTACATACTCAAGTTTTACCTCATTCTCCATATCCTTTTCTCTAAAAAAGTGGTAACTAATTGATATATGCTTTATGCGTGAATGCATCATAGATTCTTTGAAATGTTAATTGCAATTGTATTATCACAAAATATAGATATAGGCTCAGCATATACTACTATGATATCCTTCAGTATTTGTCTCATCCACTAAACCTGTGTACAACATGATGTTGCAGCAATATACTCAACCTCTATAGTGGATAAAGAAATCGAATCTTGCTTCTTGCTCAACCATGACACCAATCTACATCCAAGAAAGAATGCTCCACCACTTGTACTTTTCCTATCATCAACACAACCAGCCATATCTACATCTATATAAGGACTTAGTATGAAATCAATATCATTAAGATACCACAAGCCATAATCTGGAGTGCCTCTTAAATATCCGAATATCCTCTTCACTGCTGCAACATGTGTTTCTTTAGGTTCTTCTTAAAATCTAGCCACAAGAAAAACTACATGCATGATATCTAGTATAGTAGCAATTAGGTATAGCAATCCACCAATCATAGATCTATATTTGCTCTAATCAACCTTAGGTGAAACATCATCTTTGGTAAATTTACAACCAGCCACCATAGGAGTGCATACTGATTTGGAGTCTTCCATTCCAAACTTCTTCAACATCTCTTTGGCATACTTAGATTGTTAAATGAAATCCCTTTATCTGTTTGATTGATTTGTAGCCCAAGGAAGAAATTCATCTCCCCAAACATTGAAATTTCAAAATCTTTTTGCATCTCTTCAGCAATTTTTTTACATATAGCTTCATTTCACCCAAAGATAATATCATCCACATATACAACCACTATCAAGATTTTATCTTCCTCAATTTTGAAGTAAATATTACTATCTATGGTGCATTTACTGAATCCTTGTTGTATCAAATATATGTCCAATCTTGCATACCAAGCTCTGGGAGCTTGCTTCAATCCATATAATTCCTTCTTCAATCTACACACCATATCCAATTGAATTGACAACTGAAATCCTTTTGGTTGTTCCATGTAAACCTCTTCTTCCAATTCACCATTTAGAAAAGCAGACTTCACATCCATCTGATAAAATTTAAAGTCCTTATATGCTACAAATGCTAAAAACATTCTAATAGCTCCCATCCTAGCCACAGGAGAAAATGTATGCTCAAATTTTATTCCTTCCAATTGTGAGTAACCCTTACACAAAAGTCTTACATTATTTCTCATCATTTCTCCATTCTTATTCAGCTTGTTTCTGAATACCCACTTAGTTCCAATTATGTTCTTGATTTATAGTCTATGAACCAATACCCAAGTCTAATTTTTCTTAATCTGCATAAGTTCTTCCATTTCCTTCATCCAATATTCATCTTTGCATGCCTCACTCATTGTTTTAGGTTCAAATTTAGAAAGTAAATATAGATTTACCTCAACTTTAGCAGCTTTGCTTCTTTTCAATACTCCTTAGGGATCTTAGGGGTCTTCTCTAGAGCTTCTTCCTCTTCATTCTGCACTTCTTTTTCTTCAAATTTTTCTTCCTTTTCTTCTTTACAATCATGTTCATCTGACACATATCCATCTATTGCAATTGAATTTTGCAAATTTTTATCAACCTTAACATTTGCACTTTCAACAATCTTTCTCAACCTTTTGTTGTAACATCTATAAGCTTTGCTTTTATTAGAATATCCAAGGAAGATACCTTCATTAGACCTTGCACCTTCATTAGACCTTGCATCAAACTTTCTTAAGTTTTTTTCATCGATCTCTTGATATAACATTTACTTCCAAATACTCTAAAGTACTTCACAATGGGAATCCTTCCATACCATAACTCATAGGGAGTCTTTGTGTTGTTAGCTTTAACTTGAACTTTGTTAAGTATGTCAATGACAGTATGAATTGCTTCTATCCAGTAGACTTCTGGTAGATTTGCTTCTTTCATCATAGTCCTAGCTACTTCTTGAATCATCTGATTTTTCCTTTCACCCACTCCATTATGTTGAGGAGTTCTAGGGGTAGACAAGTGCCTCTTTATTCCATGAACTTCACAAAACATGTTAAACTCATTGGATATGAATTCTCCACCTTTGTCAAACCTCAAATATTTGATTTTCACATTCATTTCATTCTCAACCATAGCTTTAAATGCCTTGAATTCATCTAATGCATCATTTTTCTCTATATGAAAAGTAACCCATGTCATTCTAGAGTAATTATCAATCAAAAGCATAAAATACTTGTCACCTTGTAGACTTCTCACCCTTGTAGGACCACAAATATCTATATGAATTAATTCTAGTATTTCGATAGTAGATTGTTCCTTTCCTTTGAAACTACTCTGTGTTTTCCAAACAGACAATCCTTGCAAACATCATTGATAGGATTTTTGATTCTTGGAAGGTCTCTTACAACATGAACTGAATTGATTCTCACCAAATTATCAAATTTCATATGACACATCCTCTAGTGCCATGACCAAATGTCATTAATCTAAGCCATAAAGCAATGACCATCAGCACCCTTAAGCTAATTGATGTTTCCATCTATCCTTTTACCAACAAAAATCACATTTTCGGATCCTTATCTGATCTCACATTTTCATTCTTAAACACAAGATTATATCATTTGCTACACAGTTTTCCAACACTCAAAAAATTATACCTTAAACCCTCAACATATTAAACATTATTAGTATTATGCTTGCCATCAAAACTTATTGAATCTATTCCACAAATCTTAGCTCCTCAATCATCTCCAAATTTAACTAATACACCATCATACTTTTCAAGTTTAACAAACTTACTTGTGTCTTTGGTCATGTCATTAGAGCAACCACTGTCAAAAACCCAGTAATTCTTATCTTCTTTAACATGAAAAGCATAAACCAAAGTACCTTCAACCTTCTCCTTCTCCAAAATACTTTCCTTCACACATCTTGTAGGTTGGCATCTAGAGGAAGAAAAATATTATTTTCTTCTCATAAAGATTTGGATGCTCAAACGAAGTGCTTTTTCAATGTTCTTCATGGATTTGGGATTGGGAAGCACAGAGACACGCTTTTTCATTGTCCAATCTTCTAGGGAATCACGTTTTGGAAATAGGTGGTTAGCTTTTTCATTTTTTGCCAATTCATGTCCATCTACTTTGTGCTCCTCTTGAAGATTGGGAAAATTTATATTTCCAACAATTTGCTTTTTCGGTGCTTTTTCGGAAAGCCCTTAGCTTTTACAAAATCTGATGAATTGGGTCTCTTCAGAACGTGATTGTCTACAAAACCCATGCTTCAAATTTTTTCTGAGAATCCATTTTTTTGGAGAAAAATCAGCAACTTATATTCAGCAGTTTGTGCAAAAAAAATCCGAACATAGGCATGTTCATAGTCAAAATTCATTTTTAAACATGTAGTATTATCCAATAGAAATCAAGACCAAATCAATGTTGCTCCACGATTACTTGAGAACATTCGAAATCAACTTGCATCATGTTATTCCAGTACTTGATTCACGTGCTTTGGAAGATGGAAGAATACAAGGAGGCAGTTACCAGCTTTTTGGCAGATATAGTTTCCCAAATTATCAATGAGTGAGTCATATTTTTGGGGCAGTGAAGATTTCCAAGAATAGAACTAAAAGCAGCATTTAACTCAATTCCTTTTTCAAGTTTAACTTGTTATTCTTGTTTCATGCTTATCTATTCTTTGTAAAATAGAAAACCAAATGTATAGTTGGAACTTTCCCTGCTTTTAAACCAATTAACTGAATTTAGCAGGTGATTAGTTAGTTGTCTTGAGTTATTTTTAGAAATAAATCTTGCATGTTGGCAAAACTAATCAGCTTAAAGCAAGGAGATTTTAGGGTTACCTACTCCTTGTTTGTGTATAAATAAGGGCAACCTTGCCCATTATTTTGGAACTGTTATTGTAAGAGGTAATTTGTATGCCTGTATTGCTACAAATTGTTGTTCAGTTACCATTCGAATTGTGTCAAGTGTAATCTAGTGTTTGATTACACATTGTAAGCCTGTCTTTGCTACAATATGATGTCTCGGAAGTGTAACTGTTGTTATAAATTAAGAAACATGAAAAATTATGCCTTCTTTTCTTCAATTTAATTGCTCGATTTCTTTCAGTTTCTTGTATTATGTGTTTTGCTTGTATAATATTTATTTCATCTTACATGTTATAAGTACAATGAGTCATTAGGTGTGATCTGGAAGTAAGTTTATTTAATCTTCTATGTTAATCAAATCATTCCTTGTTTACTTTTGATTCTAAAGATCTGAGTTTACTTGAGTTGTCAAAAGCATCTATAGTTTAGGCCTAGTTGTAATTTGAAGTTTTGGAAAAGAGAAAACCTTAGCTATTGACAATAGTTTAGTATTCTTTTTAAGCATCATCAGTGAAGAGGGAGCTTCCCCTCCTAATTTGAAGAGCAATTTAACTGTGCGTAGCTATTTATTTCTAATCCACATTCCAAAGGTGTGAATTGAAACACCAACATAGAACTAGATTCTTCTTTTATAGCCAACAACAAGCATTCATTATCATCAAAATCTCCATAATCAGATTCATCATCAAAAATACTAGCATCTTCTTTGACATAGTAAGCTCTTTTAATCATCTTTCCTTTATTATCCTTACTCTTATTGTTCACAGCTCTTTTTGGACATCTTGAACCATAATGACCTATATCACCATAGCTAAAACATTTGAAAAGCAGTTTACCTTTGTACTTACCGGTGCCCTTTTTCATCCTTCTTACAAAGTTAGCTTCCACATCATCAAGATCATCTTCATCTAAATCTTCAATATTTTTTTATTTTCCAACCTTAAAACCAATCTCCACTTTTGTACCATTCTTCAAACCAAGCTTTCTCCTTCAAATGAAGTTAGTGTACCAATCAACTGATCTTTAGAATAATTTTTAAAGTTTGTAACTTCCTCAATAGTAGATACCTTTTCACTATATGAATTAGGAAGAGCTTTGAGAACTTTCTTTACCACCCTCGGTTCTTTAACATGTGCACCAAGACCTCACATAGCACTTACCAGTTCATCAACCCTTTGCATGTAGGTTGAAATTGTTTCATCTTCAAACATTCGCATAGTCTCAAATTGTGCCTTCAGATTCTAAAACATAAGCAATCTTAAGATTCATAACTTTAACCAATTCAGAATTTGAAAGACTATTCATTAGAATAAATCTTACCTTACCATTTATTTCATGTGCCTTGATCTCATCACCTGTGCTTGGACCATTCGGAGGAGGAACATATTGATTTTTTTATTTCCTTTTTAATTTCAAATCCATGAGCTGATAGATATCCCTCCATTTTTGTCTTCTAGAATGCATAGTTTGTTCCATCAAATCTAGGGCAATCATTTTTCTTTTCCATCTCGAATCTACCTTCAATGGTTAAGCTGTTCTCCAAGGAGCCTTGCTCTAATACCAATTTTTGAATGAACAAGACAACTGAGAGGGGCATAAATCAGTTGTAGCAAATTAAAATATCAAAAACCTCAACATTAATCAGATCCACATGTATTCATTAAACCCTTATTCTATTAATGTGATTAAACATAAAATACAGATAACAAAACTGAAATAACAACACCATACACAAGAGAACACCATATTTACGTGGAAAACCCAATGAGGGAAAAACCATGGTGAGCATTAGCTCACAATATAAGTAATTGTAAAATCGATACAAGCGCTCACTACCAGAATAGGACACACTGTCCAAAAAGGCTCACAGCTAGGGATCACTACCATAGAAAGAACACAAGAAGATAGAAGACAAATGTTACACAAATAAAAACTTCTCAATGCAACAAGGAATCCACCACAAATTCTCCAACATTTTCCCAACCTTGCATGAAATATTTCAAACACCTTTAGCTCACTGCCTTTAGGAATCCAACACTTGAATTTTGCACTGCTCTTCTCAAATTCACATCACTCACATCAATCTCGCATATATCTTGTCATTATCTTGATTCTATCTTTCATCTCACGTCACCACTCTTATTTATATCAACCTCAACCTCAAAAACCTTCTCCAAGGTTGACAACTAGCTGTTACACTTACAAATTCAAAATAGGTCAGAACCAAAACATTCCCACGATGGATAGGAATGAAAGTGGCCCATATAAATCCTTAATTAGGGCCAATAGATCCCAACACATCTCAACATTCTTTCAAAAGACTCACGTGTAGTGCTAACACAAGTTCAGCCAATACCCGTGCTAAACACCATAAACATTAAGTACACGCTTCCTAAGATCAATTCGAAACTTCCAGACAACAAAATTAACTTGAAAATGATCTAGAATAATCTTTGAATCACCTAATATTCATCAAACACTTCATCCAAACTCGCATCATACAAATACTTCATCCTAGAACATCCATTCAACCTTATTCGCACACTAACGCATAAAACACATACTTTATTGTACCAAATCAAGTAAAACCTTGAATACTAAAAGATAAAAGCATTATAAGAAACTTCCCAAATCTACACAACTTGAAGCCAAATTGAACACAGATCAAGTACATTTCTCCCAGGCCACAAAAAACATCACTAGAAAATTGGTTCACACACTAGTGAAAATATCTCTCTGTACAACAATCCAGAAACCCAAATTTTGAATGTAGCAACCTCTAACAACCTTGAACAACATATAAAATCTGCATAGGTAGAGTATCAACATAGAAGAAACACGGAGGACATCTCAGAGCACATTCTAAACACTTGCACAACATTGTTTACTATGTTTATCAAATTTTCTAAAAAGCATTTGGAAACCAAGTACCAGAGACATCATCTCAGCTCATTACCTCATTCCAACTCATCTTCAGTTAGTTCAACAAAAAGAAAGCTCCATGTACTCACAACACTTCCTCAATATCTCAACTACACATGCACAACCTACAACATCATGTCCTCTTTTTCACAATTTTCTCAATATCCTCGACATATTCATCATGCAACAAAATTCTTAACACATAGTTGACATCAATGGAACCACCAGCCTATAGACTACCTATTGACATCAATGACAACACCTTCATACTTGCAATACTAATAACTCCTACCACTTATTTAGATGACAAGAAGTCTTATAATGTTGAGATATTAATATGTATTCGATAATCATGACAAGGTTTTGAGTGGAATGCCTCTAATAATGACACTTGATAGATAATTTATTTCATAGAGGTGAAAGAAGAATCCAAACACATTATTAATATTCCTTATTTTCATCCCAAATAGCATAAGGAAGAAATTGAGAAATCCATTAAAGAGCTCTTGGACATGGGTAAGATTAGACTTCGATCAATTCCCTTTATGTCATCTATATAATTGGTAAAGAAGATCAAACCATGAGAATTTGTATAACAAAAGGACCATCAAGAATAAATATTCAATTTTTTAGATTTGCAAATTGATCAATGAACTTCATGGTGTAGTCTATTTCCAAAAACTAGACCTCAAATTAGAATACCATCAGATCGGGGTCTAAGATGAAGATATTATTAAAATAATTTGTAGTTGTCACTTTGTCCGCTATAATTTTTTAGTCATTCCACTTGGTTTGACTAATGCACCTATAACTTTATAGTCTTGCATGAACCAGGTGTTCAACAAGCAACTAAAGAACTTTATTTTGGTATTCTTTGATGACATCCTCATGTAAAGCAAGACATGTGAAGATCATTTAAGGCACCTAGATGAACTTTTTGGCATCCTTGAATTACAAGCATTATTTTTTAAGGAATATAAGTTTGAGTGTAGAATGATAGATATTTTGTATCTAGGATATGTCAATAGTGCCCAAGGAGTTCAGGGTGATCAAGAGAATATTCAATCTATCTTGGATTGGACTCCTAAGAATTTAACATAGCTAAGAGAATTAGTTCACCTCTATAGTTATTATAGGAGATTTATTAAGACTTTTTCATAGTTGGTAGCAACCTTAATTGATTTGACAAAGAAAGGAGCCTTCACATGGACTAGTGCAATGCAAAAAAAAATTGATAAGCTTACAAATATGATGATTTTATTCCCTATTTTTTCTATTCCTAATTTCTCTCTTCCCTTTTTGCTAGAATGTGATGCTTTTGGAAAAGGTATTGGGGCATTTTTTACAAATAACAAGTATCTAATATACTTTAAGAGCCAAAAAATCAAAGGTAAAAAAGGTCTCAATCTATGACTAAAAAATTTTGGCCATCATACATGCCCTATACAAGTTCAAGTAATCTCTTAAGGGTGAAAAATTATGTTTAAAATTGACCATTATAGTTTTCAAAAACTTCCTCAATCAAAAGGACCTTAATGAGAGACAATAGATGAGGGTATGTCAACTTCAATATGAATTCCATATTGAATATGTAAAAGGAAAGAAGAACATAATGGAAAATTCCTTATCGAGAAAACCTATATGATATTCTATGAATGATGTTCCAACTAATTGAAAAGCTCATATTTTACTATAATATTCTAAGACTACCTTTGCTACTAACAACATGGAAGGAAATTTTCAAGATGGTAGATATCAAGTAGAAAATGAACTTATACTTTAGAAGGACATAGTATATATTTTCCTTGAGTTAAAAATGAAAGATGAATTTTGAGGTTAGTTCATGATATCCCCTTGGTAGGCTACTTGTGGTATTTAAAAACATACATGAAAATGAAGGAGATGTTTTCTTGCAAAGGACTCAAATATTATGTCCTTAATCACATCAAAGAATACATGGCTTGTTAGAAAAATAAGATTGAGAAATATTTTCCAATAGATGTATTTTGGCCTCTACCTATTCTAGATTAGAAGTGGGAGAGTATCTCAATAGATTTCATCATAGGGATCCCAAAGGTGTAGGGTAAGTATTGTATTTTTTGTGGTAGAGAGACTTTCCAAGTATGCTCATTTTCTCAATATCTCTTCTAAATATAAAGCACCTAAGGTTTTTGAATTATTCTTTAAAGAAATTTTTAGACTCTATATTTTTCCTTAAATTATAGTAAGTGATAGAGAAATAAGGTTCCTTAATATCTTATAATAGGAGATATTCAAATTGATAAGAACTAAGCTTACTCCCAACACCATTTATCACCCTCAAAATGACAAGTAGACAAAAACTCTTACACATAGATTGAGGGTTACTTAAGACACTATGTAGAAAGAAAGCAAAAGGCGTGGATCCAATGGATCTATTTGAGATTAATACTTAACACCATACATCACATGTACATAGGAATGACTCTCTTCATGGTATTATATGGATAAGAGGATTTAATCTTTGTTGTTTTAGTCATTTTTTACAACAAAGTTCTAGGATCCAAAGACTTGGTTAAGAAAACCCAAGATATAAATTGAAAAATATCAAGGACAACCTCCATAATTCTTTGAATAAAAAAATGTACACGAATCAGCATCACACAGAAAAAAATGAGATTGGAGATATGATTTTCATAAGATTGCAGCCTTATATGTAGTTCGCTCTTAAGAGAAGTGGAGAAAAAATATTAATTTGTGTATCTATGGATCATACAAGATTAAGTATAGGATTGGGGAGGTTGCATATCAATTATACTTTTTGGAACAAATTAGAATCCACAACATGTTTTATGTGTCATGCCTCAAGAAGGCACTTGCGAAGCATATCACTCCATCAATTGAATTACCTCTAGTGGGTGATGAAGGAAAGTTGTTATTGGTTTCTAAAGAGATTATTGACATAAGGGAATGAATATTAAGAAATAGGATCACAAAGGAGTATTTATTTTAATGGAGAGATCTCCTAACAAAGGATGCCACTTGGAGAGGAGAGCAGATTTTGGAGCATCTAAATTTACAATTGTTTATGGGTAAGCAATTTATGGAAGGGAGAATTTTCATGTCTCCTTTCCAAATGTAATTCATGAGGAGACCCTTAGCCTATTATTTAATTTCACGTAGGCTAATGAAGTGGTGCAAGGTAAAAAATTATTAATTTAATTTAAGTTATCCAAAAAGTAACTTTATGATATATTCATAAAAAAGGCAACTTATATTTTATTATAAAAAGGTTGTTTAAAAAAGGGATAAAAAGTATGTCTAGGAATAAGGTCCAAAAGTAATGTTAATAAAAATAAATTTATAGATGTGCTTTAAAAAAACCAATTTTTGGAGAGAAAAGGAGAAAAATAAAATAATATTGTGATTCCCTCAAATGCCTATATAAGGAGTTGAGCATTGAAGAGGGTTACCAATTCTAGTTTATTATCAAATCTTAGTCTTTTGAGATTGAACATTGTTCATCTAAATTATTCCCTTAGATGAAAACCCTTTGGAAAAGAAATAATCTGAGGATCAAAACTCTCCTATTCATTTGAGAGATTTCATTCATAGATTATCAATGAGTTGAATTATTGCAAGAATTTTTTTAGTTCTCAATTACTAGTGTGTGGGTGTGGATGTTTGTAATTTTTTTGTGGATTTTTCGTGTGTTATGTGTGAGTTTCAAATTTGAGGTGGATATTACCATTTCATTTTCTCTAACGAATCATATCAATTTGCTTGTGTACATTTCCAAGGCATCATACAAAGAGTAAGGAGGTTGTACTATTATCTTTGTTGATCATATTATTTCAATTCTACATCATAGCTCCTTTGAGGGTTGAATCTTTTTATTCTTAGTAGTCATACCATTCCATCATTCAATTGTAGCTCTTATTGATGTTATCTTGCAAACTTCATAGACTACATCATGTTAAAAGTAAATTTTACAGCTCAGTAATAAGGTTGTACCACTTCTTATTTGGTTGATCAATTAGTTTCTCAAGTTATAACAATTATAGCATTGTTTGCCTTCAGTTTGAATTTCATTCTCTTGCTACCTATATAGATTTTTAGACTATTGTTAAGGTTTTATACAGTTATATGGGTCTAAAATTGGGCATTATTGATAACTTTCAACTAGCAATTACTATGATATTCACTGTATAATTTGTGTAATATCCTATTTTTAGTAATCTATTTATTTTTTACTATTACATTTGATGTATTTTTTTGTATGCATAATGTTAGTGCATTTTATGCTATTATAACCAAATAATTATGTGAAATTATAGTTTTTGTGCTTTATTGTATAAATTGGATGGTTTTTCTAGTTAGTATAGCTTTATTTATGTAGGAGTTTATGGTGAACTCCTAAACACCCCAAGATCACCTGCAAGATAAAATAACTTCCACAAAGAGATGGTAGAAATATTTGTTGATATGTGGTGACTAATCATGCAAATATTGTACACTCATAACATATCCTCGTCAGGGTTTGGGGCCAAGTCGGGCCCCGAGCAGGGGTTCAGGGGTGAGAGCCCTTGAGCGAGGGTTTGGGGGCAGAAACCCCCGATAGTGGGGGTTTAGGGGCATAGCCCCCAATTTTTTTTATCCATTAACACATCAAGGTTTTTCCCTGTTAACATGTCAAGGTTTTCTTGCTAACATGTCAAGTGAAAAAATGACTTTATAAAACCCTAATTCTAGAAGCCTCCAAAACGCTTGTTATAGGTGACTGGGATGTATGTTGTGGTATGGTATTCGTGAGATTGTAATCTTCTTTGCACTAGATAATAAAATTGTTGGGTGGATGAGTTTCTATGGATGTATCCCATATTGGGTGAACCACGTTAAATTTTTGTGTTGATCTATTTTATGTTATTCTTCATTATTATTTCTGAGTTATTTAATTTGCATATAGTTTTTAATGTTTATTGCTCCAATCTTCCTGAACCCTAACAACTAGTATCAAAGTTGTATTTTGATTGATTGGCAGGAAACCTCTAGATTTGAGTGGGAGCAATGGAAGAAGGAAAATTCAAGGTTGAGAAGTTCAACATCCAGAATTATCACTTATGGAAGATGCAAATGGAAGATTATTTGTATCAAAAGGATCTATGGCAGCCATTGCAAGGAAAAGCAAAGAAAGAGGCTACTATGTTAGATGGAGAATAGGATATTATGGATAGAAAGGCACTAGGAACCATTCAGTTGTGTTTGGCACCATTTGTGGCATTCGATATAACAGGAGCAAAGACAACCATGGATCTGATGGAACATTTGGCTAAACTATATGAAAAACCATCAGCCTCAAATAAGGTATTTCTCATGAAGCATTTTTTTAATCTAAAAATGATTGAAGGTGGATCTATGACAGATCATTTAAATGAGTTTAATACGATTACCAGTCAGTTAACTTCTGTAAAAGGGAATTTTGATGAAGAGGTGAGAGCTCTCTTGGTTTTATGTTCTTTGCTAGAAAGCCATAATAGCTTGCTAATGGCTATAAGTCACTTTGCCTCTGGTTCAAATACATTGAAATTTGATGTTGTTGTTGTTGTTATCCTTAGTGAGCAAATGTGATGGAAAAGCATAGGAGAGACTTCAACATCGGGTAATGCTTTGACTATAGAGAACAGGGGAAGAACAAAGAAGAGAGGAAAAAGCCCAACAAATCGTGGGAAGTCACAAGGGAGGTCAAAGAAAGGTAGATCTAAATCTAGAGGAAAAATGGATTATTGGCACTATGGAAAGCTAGGACACTTAAAGAAGGATTGTTGGTCTCAAAAAGGAAAACAAGGAGACATACAACATGATGACAGTAAGGAAGCTAATGTTGCAAGTAATAAATTGTAGGATGCTTTAATTCTATGTTTAGATAATGTTAATGATTCCTAGGTAATAGATTCAGGGGCTTTATTTCATGCCACACCTCATCAGAAATATTTTGTAGATTATGTTCAAGATGATTTTGGACAGGTATATTTGGGTGATGATGAACCCTACCATATTGTTGGAAAAGGAAAAATAAAAATCAAGTTGTTGAATGGAAATGAATGGTTGCTACAGGAGGTAAGGTGTATTCCAAATTTGAGAAGGAATTTAATTTCTATAGGACAACTCGGTAGTGAAGGCTGCATAGTTAACTTTTCAGAAAAAGTCAGGAAGGTCACTAAAGGTGCATTAGTAGTAGCTAAAGGTGAAAAGGTAAGAACATTGTATTTGTGTATTGGTAATACTTACTCTACCTTAGCTGCTACAAAAAAAGTTGCTCCTAAGACAGTTAGAGCACTTGCTGTAGGGACAAAAATAGAATTGTGGCACCATAGAATTGGGCACATGAGTGAGAAAGGGATGAAGATCCTTCACTCCAGAAAGTTGCTACCAGGTTTGCAACAGATTGACTTGGAGTTCTACAAAAATTATGTTTATGGAAAATAGAAAAGAGTATGATTTCTCAAAGTTGGGAAAGAGAAGAAGAGCAAGAAATTAGAGCTTGTGCATTCAAATGTATGGCTACCAGCTCAGGTATCTTCTCTTGGTGGATCTTGTTATTATGTTACTTTTATTGATGATGCAACTAGGAAAACATGGGTTTATTTCCTAAAACAAAAATCGGAAGTGTTTGAAACTTTTAAAAAGTGGAAAGCTTTGGTTGAGAATGAGACAAGAAAAAAGTTGAAGTGTCTCAAATTGATAATGGAGACGAGTATTGCGGCAAAGAATTTGAAAATGATTGTTCATACAATGGAATCTGTAGGAAAAAAATGGTTCCTGGAAGCCCACAGGAAAATGGTGTGTCTGAGAGGATGAATAGGACCATTATGGAGTGTGCAAGGAGCATGAGATTGCATGTTTGACTACCCTTACAGTTTTGGGTGGATGTTGTACATATTGTTGTTTATTTAATAAACAGGGGACTTTTAAATCCTTTGGATTGTGGCATTCCAGAGGAGGCATGGATGGGTAAAAAGGTAAACTACTCATTTTTGAAAACCTTTGGTTGTGAAGCTTTTTTCCATGTTGATATAGAAAATAGAACCAAGCTTGAGGCCAAGTCTAAAAAATGTACCTTCATTGGATATGGAGTAGATGAATTTGGTTAACAGTTATGGGATTATGAAAATCATAAAATCATTAGGAGTAGAGATGTTATATTCAATGAGAAGGTCATGTATAAGGATCAACTATAGGAAAATATGAATGAACTGGCCAAAAAGGAATATGTGGTGCTAGATGAGATTCTAGAAAATAAAATGCTAGTGGTACCCAATGCTCAGCAACAACAAGTTATCCCACAGACTCCTACAAGTGTTAGATGTTCTACAAGGATAACTAGACCTCTAGAAATATTTTCTCCATCATAATATTCTATATTACTAACTGATTCTAGTGAACTTGAAGGTTATGAAGAAGCAATGTAGGTAGATATCAAAGAGTAGTGGGAGCTACGCATGAAAGAGGAAATGGATTCCTTGTTGTAGAATTAGGCTTGGGACTTAGTCCAATTGCCTATAGGTAAAAGCGCATTTCCAAATAAATGTGTTTATAGGTTGAAGGAAGAAGATGGAGGCAAGAAAAGATATAAGGCCAGACTCGCGGTAAAAGGTTTTGAACAAAAAAAAGGTATAGATTTTGATGAAATATTTTCTTCAATTGTTAAGATGACTTCTGTTAGAACTATTCTAAGTCTTGTGGCCACGGAAGACTTGCATCTTGAACAACTAGATGTGAAAAAAGCATTTTTCCATGGGGATTTGGAAGAGGAAATATACATGCAACAACCATAGGGATATGAGGTCAAGGGTAAGAAGGAATTAGTGTGCAGGTTAAAGAAGAGTTTGTATGGCCTCAAGCAAGCACCTCAACAATGGTATTTGAAATTTGATAGTTTTATGGCTGAACAAGGTTACAAAAGATGTCATTCTGATTATTGTGTTTATTTTAAGAAATTGGGTAATGACAACTATATTATCCTATTGCTTTATGTTGATGGCATGCTTGGTGTTGGGTCTAACATGCAGCATATTAGTGAACTTAAGTAGAAATTAGAAAATTCATTTTCTATGAAGGATTTGGGTGTAGCAAAACAAATCCTTGTTATGAGGATCACATGGGATGGGACAAATAGAAAACTATTTTTGTCTCAAAGTGAGTATGTAGAGAAGGTGTTGAAAAGGTTTAACATACAAAATGAAAAAGCAATTAGTACACCTTTGCCTAGTCATTTTAAGTTGACTAAGGAGATGTTTCTAGAGACATAAGAGGAGTAAGACAAAATGTCTAAAATACCATATGCATCAGCAGTTGGTAGCTTGATGTATGCAATGGTATGCACAAGGCCACATATTGCACATGCAATGGGAGTTGTGAGTAGGTATATGAGAAATCTAGGAATGGAACATTGGAATGCGGTAAAATGGATTCTTCGATATTTGAGAGGTACTACTTCAAAGAAACTATGTTTTGGAGGAACAAATTCTACTCTAAAAGGATATGTTGACTCTGATCTGGCGGGTGATATTGATAGTAGGAGGAGTACTACAAGGTATGTTTTTACTGGAGGAGGTATTGCAATTAGTTAGATTTCAAGGCTGCAAAAGGTTGTTACACTTTCAACCACTAAAGTTGAGTATGTTGTTGCTACAGAAGCTAGAAGGGAGATTATTTGGTTACAATATTTTCTGGAGGAATTGGGACAATGACAAGAAGATATCCCTTTGTAGATTGATAGCCAGAGTGTCATTCATCTTGCTAAGAATTCAGCTTTGTATTCAAAAACTAAGCATCTACAACTTAGATACCACTTCATCTGGTCAGTTTTGGAGGATGGATAGTTGAAGCTGGAGAAAATTCACACAAGTGAGAATCCTGTAGATATGTTCACAAAGGCACTTGCATGGGAGAAACTAATTTCCTCATCAGTTTTCATTGGTCTTCATGACTAATAATGGTGGATATAAGAAACTAGCTAGATCTGTAATCTAGTGGGAGATACAAGTACAGTAGTGTCATCTAGGATTAGTCTCCAAGTGGGAGATTTTTTGGTGTGGATCCTGATCAGTCTCCAAGTGGGATATTGTTGATATGTGGCGACTGATCATGCAAATACTGTACACTTGTAACAATCCTTGTTGGGGTTTTTTTTTCCATTAACACATCAAGGTTTTCCTACTAACACGTCAAGTGAAAAAATGACTTTGTAAAGCCCTAATTCTAGAACCTCCCAAATAGCGTGTTATAAGTGGCTAGGATGTATGTTGTAGTATGACATTCATGAGATTGTAATCTTCTTTGCACTAGATAATAAAATCATTGGGTGGCTAAGTTTTTGTGGATGTAGCCCATATTGGGTGAACCACGTTAAATTTTTGTGTTGATCTTTTTTGTGTTATTCTTCATTTTTATTTTTGGGTTATTTAATCTGCATATAATTGTTAATTTTTATTACTCCAATCTGCTTGAACCCTAACAATATCATGCTATGATTAAGGATGCAAGAATGCCAAAATAGCAACCATAATGGATATGGAAATTTACATATGATGCATTGCTTATATATACAAGGTGAGGAATAGGATTATACAAGATCATGACAAGTGTCTTAATCCCATCACACGAGACAACCAAGTCATAACAATCTAGGACACAAGCATTAAATAAATGCCAACTAGATAAGATAAGTGACAACTAATGCTTAACTAGAAAGATTCCTTCCTAGAACCTAAGTGGACTTAACATGTAAATAGGACTTAGATAGATAAAACACCTATTTACACCTACACCCCCCCTTAAGTATAACTTAGGGAGTCGATTATTATGCAAATGACATAAAGATGGGTCTTGACTACGAGGCCATGTTAGGTACCCATGTACAAATGCAAATGCAACTCTCACAAACCGAGAAAGGGAGAAAACCTAATGGGACAAAACTCCTCCCCAAAAGAGAGATAAACACAATAATGCTCTCCATCAAAAAATGAGAAGATCCATCACAAGTCCAATCAATCTCCATCGGCACAAAGGATGACAAGAGATACCATATAGCCCCCCCATAATGAGATAACCTACTACAATGAAGCACTGGAAGAACACTTGTGGAGTAACACTGGAATCCTTAATTTAGCAAGCAAAGGAAAGATAATTATGTTTTCTAGTAACCATAGTAGAGTCACTAGAGGACGCAAGTCAAAATCATGATAAATAAACAATAGACCCGATGCCAAGGAATGCTAGAAAAATCACAAATTGACATAACCTTGGAATCTATAAAGCAACAGTTGATTGAAAAATGATTTGAAACTAAAATGAAGTGCAAAGATCAAAATTGCACCATCCCAACTGTCAAAATATCTAGGTAATCTCCATAACACCCTTTGGGGAAAAACTAAAATAATGATAAACCCGGGATAGATACAGAAAAAAGTGCATAGATGGAAATGTAGAGCTCCTCAATACCTTTCCAATGTCATAAGAATCATGAAAATTGAAGATTGTGGCAAAAAGTTATGAGCTCGGGAGCCATAAAACAAGATCTAACTTCAACTAGCCAAAATTACCACAAAACAAAAAAATTATGCAAAATAACCTGCACTATTGCAAAATTCACAGCGCGACCATTCTGACAATATCTCATTTTAAAATTTTTGCCTCCTGGATTGCAAGTTATGGAAAAACAAAAAAAAATCCTATTTGAAGACATTTAAAGACTAAACAGGCACAAAAACGAAGCCCTCAATCGCTCCATATAACCACCACTAAGATTAGGGGTTTAAAAAAAAGGGTAACCACCCCCAGTGGTAGCATGGGGTGTTGGGCCGGAGGCCACGCCACCTCGAGCGCTTAGCCTCTCGACGAAACAATGGGACCACGGGGTTTGTAATACCCACTATCACCAAATCGTCAACTAAATTAAATATGTTGGTTTTTCAAATATAAACCAAAGTTTTATATAAAAATTTTGTTAATATAAAAAACTATAGACCATAATAAATATGACATACCAAGTACTGACAATCGAGTACGTAGGGAGTACACTGACATAGGGATAATGCAGACTCAAGTATGATGATGCAGGCATAGGTACAAACCCAAAATATGTCAAGTATGCAAAATATTTTTCCAAATGTAGATTTGATCACTGTATGATCATATGACCATGTACGGATTCGTACAATTGTATGGCCTAAAAAAATCCTCATGCCCCGACAAAAGTGTTGAAAATTGATGATTTGATAGTCGATCCTTAGGTTTTTGGGCCTCCTGGACACAATGTTGAGGTCAATTTTCACCCAAACTACTGAAAAAAATTAGCTACCCCCTAGATCTGGTAATTGAAACCATTCCTTCAAACCCATACAAATAATGACAAAATATATCAGATTTTGATGAAACGAAATCCAAACCTAACTTTCTTTGATGCCCTAGATTCAATGCTAAGGTTCTCAAGACCCCAACTCACACCCAACAAAAATTTCACACCAAGATAGGTCCCTCAAATCTGGGAAGAAGTTTGCAGTATTAAAGCTCTAATACCATGTAAAAGTTTATGGTGAACTCCTCAACACCCCAGGATCACCTACAAGACAAAATAACTTCCACAAGAGAGATGGCGGAAATATCATGTTATGATTAAGGATGCAAGAATTCCAAATAGAAACCACAATGAATATGGCAATGTACATATGACGCCTTGCTTATATAGGCAAGGTGAGGAATAGGATTAGACAAGATCATGATAAGTGTCTTAATCCTAACACATGAGACAACTAATTCATAACAAACTAGGACACACGCATTAAATATATGCCAACTAGATAAGATAAGTGACAACTAATTCTTAACTAGAAAGATCCCTTCCTAGGACCTAAGTGGACTTAACATGTAAATAGGACTTAGATAGGTAAAACACCTATTTGCACCAACAATTTAAGTCTAGAAGGCTAAGCCACCATGATAATAGTGAAATATGTTCAATTTCTAGTAATAGTGTTTCTAATGTTAATTTGTGTGGTTCTCCACTAGATTTAGATCTTGTAATTGTTTTAAAAGGCTTGCTACTAGAATAAGAATACTTTTACTTCCAATTTTTTATAAAAAGTTGAAATATTGAGTTGTGCAACTTGCCACCAAGTATTTTAATAAAATATCATTCTAATATTTGTACCATATTGTCTCACACTACCCACATTGGAATTTTGGTGATTAAAAGATGTTAAGTCTTCTTGCATTGTCCACTATGAAATTGCAAAATTTAGGAAAAAAATAGTTAAGACATTATAATTTCATATAGAGATTTATAGAATTTCCAAACCATATAATATTATGTCTATAGAAATACTAGAGCACTAGTCATAATACTCCCTAGAGATATCAATCAACAAAGATATCATCCACTCAATAACTATTTTCTCACTCAAACCCATGGCCTATTTTTTTTTTTTTTTTTAAATTGTGGTCTTTTACCTACTCATATTCTCCATTGCAAGGTTAATCTCATAGCCATAATCTCCAACAAACCAGTCAAACCATCGAGCACTTTTTTTACCAACACTTTGACCATCATATGTACCATTTCCTTCTCTTTTCCTAGGTCCATTAGCACCACCACAAACATGGATGAGATGTCAAAGTTCACCCAATATCTATGATCTATAACCAAAAATAATCATATAATATCCATTGAATGGCATATAATAACAAACAAAAATATGTTCTAAACACCTTCTTAGGCCACATCTCCAACATCACACACAAAAATACCATATTATGGCCATTGATGGTTAATCTTACACATTTATCTATTTTCCAATGGTAGATGATAGAATTTTAAATAACCAACTTAATCAAGATTATACCTCGCTCTCCATTTCACCTCATAATGACAAGGTTGATGGCATTAATCTCCATCTCCAATTAGCACACATGCTAAGATCATTTTCCCATGTAAACTATGGTCTAATAGGCCAAGATATTATTTTGACATACTCCAAATCTTCAGTGATCATCTCTTATAATGGGTGGTGGCTATACTATAGTTTAGAATTTATGTGGGAATGTAGACCTTCATATTCATAGATTAGTGTCCTTACCTTCTTTCCTTTGGCCATCTCAATGGCATAATTTGCTAGATAATCTATAGCTAAATTGAATTCTCTATGGGTGTTTTTCTAGGTTGTGAAGGAATTGAAAGAGTTGATATATAATTAGGCCTACAATAAAATGTTCCTAATTTTCTACCTCTCATATTTCTATTTATGAATTGATTTTATAATAATTAGTGAATCACCTTCAATTTTTGAATTCCTTAATCCAAATTTGTGACATTTTGAAAGCCTAGCACTAGTGCTTGAGCCTAGGCCTCATTTTTCATCCCTTCTTTAATTTTCATTAATGCAATAAAGACTAAGTTCCCTTCTAAGTTTTTGATGACACAACTAGCCCTATATTGGTGCAAATTACCTCTCAATACTCTATCAAAATTAAATTTGGCCCAGCCACATGGTGGTGATTTCCATTTTATTTTTTTCTTAACTTGATTTTGGATTACCAAATAATCTTGTAAAGATTCATTTTCATCCATTTTTATTGAATTCAACAAATTCTTAAGGAAGAAAGATTTACCTTTATTATAAGTTTCATATAGATTGATTTATTCTTAATGCATGTTGTATATGTACCAATATGCACTTCTAGTAGTATTTGTTAGTCACAAATATCTTGATTAACAATACAACTACTCCAATTCATTCATCAAACTTCTCCTAGTCTTTTCTAATTGTTGAATGTTGGGTTTCATTCCCCAGAACAAGTTGACCTAAACATTTATATTCAAAATTGACTATCAATTATTTTCAAGTATTATAGTTCTTAGAGAGTTTTTGGTTTTGCTCCAACATTATATGAAAAAACTAGTCATTTTCTACAAGAATATGCTAGTAAAATTATCAAGATTGAGATTTTAGTTACATATACATACTTTCGTCTCCTCAATCTGTGAATATCAAAAGATAAATAGAAAAGTACACACCCAAAACTATTAAATCTAATGAAGATTAATTAAATATGCTAAAAATATTATAATTTACTAAAAATATTTAAAATCATTTAAAATTATTTTAAAATATTGAATTTGGAATTTCTTAAGAAATTGAAAATAATAATTTAATATAATCTTCATGATTGTAATTTTCATGTATATGATTGTATTTTTTGTACTTTTTTTGTTTAGTGTGGTTGCCCTTCAAGGTTTCATAGAATCCTGTAGGGATTTTCCTTTAGCTTGTTTTGAATTGAAAAGGCCTATTTTTCTTTATTCAAACGTTATTTCAATTTCTTGATGTATATAAAAAATGGTTCCTTAGTTTGTCACTAATCTACATACTTCATTGACTTTCATCTATTTTGACTTCTTCTCACAATGACTCTAATACCACAAGACAAAAACTAATAAAAAATAACTTATAGAAAAAAGAATCTTCTTATACATTAATGAAAAATTAGTGGTCATTTTAGACACAAAACCTAATTCTAAAAAAAAAAAAATCCTAATTTTAAAATAGCTTAAATAGATATTAAATAATTTAATAAAATAGAATAAAATTATTAAACTTTATTACTAGGTGTGCCACTAAGATTATGTCCATTATAACTTTATATTACAAACACTAATAGTTTATAATTTCAAATGATCGTGTTTTAATGGTTTAGAAGGAAAGGCTTGAATAGTGTACTTTATTCAATATTATTTACAAAATTGTTGGTTAGCTTTATTTTCTTGGTAATTTTTATTTTTTCACATAAAATATATAAATGTTATTAACTCTATATTAAAACCTTAATTTAAAAAAAAAACTTTAATATAAATCATTTTTTGAAACCTCATTTTTTAATCTTCTTTTGAGTAGGAATGGGGATGGATGCATTGGGGGACCACCTACACCCCTCTCTTTTCCTTGAGACTATTCTTATGGCCTCAAGTAGTACGTATGTTGCTTTGGGAAATACTCTAGAAAATGGTTCAAATAAATGGATGGATGTCATCTTGGGCAATGATTGTGAGGCCCATGTGTCTAGATTCTCTAATGTTGTTCTAATGTTGTTAGTTTTTGAAGAGGGAAAAATTATTAAGTTTCCATATTCAATGATGAATCAAATCATGGCCCCAAGTGGGTGGGTGGGACCTATCTCGAAGGGCCCTAGGGTCCCCCTATCTAGAGTTTGGGGTATATGCGCTCAACCACCCTGGATAGATAGGGCCGCCTCTACTCCACCCTCAAGTTGGTTGAGTAGGGGGTTGGAACCCCACAAGGAAGGGGCCCTCGATCGCTACCACTAGCCCTATCCTATCTATTCTTTGGCTCTGGGGGCAGCTATAGAATCTATAGATCTAGTCAGTAGGCACCCAATGGCAACTATGGATTGGGTATAGAGTTTAGGTCTATATAGAGAGTCGACACCCCTTTCTATCCATATGGCAGCCTGGGAGAGGAGATAAGATCCCCTGCTCTTTTCTAGTCAGTTGAGGTAATATATACATATTCAATTTCCTCCAAGGACAATATTGTGGTAGGTAAGTTTTTTATTTTCATCCCAACATTGATATTGTTAGGAGATGAGCATCTAACAAATGGAAACCTAAGGGCAATATTTTTGTTAGTGATATGTTGGGGGGGATGCTCCTCTTTAAATTTAACTTCAAGAAGATATCTTTAGGTCTTTTTTGTAGGTTCATGGATTTATGAAAAAGGTGGCCTATCTCTTTGTAGATAGAACTCAAGCTTTAACCCCAAAGCATATTTAACCAAAACACTAACTATTTGGGTATGGATCCTAGGCCTCCCTCTAGAGTTTTGGATGAGGAGATACTCACTTGGATAGATAACTCCTTCAACCATTTTATTAGTAGATAAAGTTACAAAGGAAAAATATAGATTGGTTTATGTTAGATTATATGTTAGTGTTAATGTTTTCAAAATTCTTCCAACATTTATGATTTTGGAAACTAAGTTTGGAAAATGGAATCAATCCATTTTGTATGAAAACTATTTTTGTTTGGAAAAAATATTCAATGTCTGAAAACTTAAAATCTAATGGTCTACACCATGGAAATTTGTTAGTGAACCTAAAGATAAACTTAAGAAACTAGTAGATAAGTGTAAGGAACATACTTCTAAAAACTCAAAGGGGTGTCCATTTGAAGAAGAAGTCCTCAATTGTATGAACTCCCTTCAAGGGAAGTTGAAGGAATCAACCTTGGAATTCCCTTAAGGAAAGCTGATGGAATCAACCATGGAAGTTGTAGATGGGATTGTGTCGAATATTTTGGGTAAATTTGACCCTAGCCCTAATAAACAATTGATGAACAACTAGGTGGAAGAGGATATTTTTCCTAGCAAGGAGAAGCAACTCTATAGTGGAAAGGATGATAGTAGTGAAGAAGGAATTTTTTGTTAGGTTGAACAAGTAGAAATGGGATAGGTTGATGAAGTTACTATTCATCAAAGTGGGGAAATCACTGTTATTGTTGATCAAGAGAAAAAATAGCACATTTCTAATGAAGAGGATAATAAGGAGGTTGTTGAAATGGAGGAATTTAACCCCCTAATGGAGGAAGGTACAAACATTGGTTCAATAAATATGGTACATTACACCTCCATGTTGCTAGCTAGGAGAAGTAGCTATAGAAATAGACAATCTATTATTGTGGATCTGCAAGTTTGCTTAACCCCAATAAAAAAGGGAAAAGTATCTAATAAAATCACAGTAGGAAATCAATGGATGTGAGAGTGGGTGGAAAAATTGGAAGACCTTCATAGAGAGAAACAAGATAGAGAGATAGCTCGAGAGACAGCTAGAAGGAGACAAAAACCTTGGAGGTACCTCCAAGAAGACTCACAAATGAGAACCTTATCATGGAATATAATAGAACCTGATAGTCATCACAAGTGGTTTTGGTAAAAATATGCATTATTGATAACAATCTTGATATTCTACTTCCTCAAGAAGTGAAAATGTCAAAAAAAAGTTTGAAAATATAGCCAATAGAATTTGGCCTAATGCAGAGTTTTGTATTAGTAAGGCTCATGGAGCATCAAGTGGCATTGTCACTATGTGTAATCAAAGCAATGTAAGTGGCTAGTGTATTAATTCCTCAAGAAATAGTTTGGAACTGTTGTTTTTCTCTTCAAATAGGAAGTGGATTCTTTCAAAAATCTATGCCCCTAGTTTTAGATCAGCTAGAAAAGAGGTCTAGGAAGCAACTTCTTCTCTACTTAATATTTATAAAGAGGATCCTTGGATGGTGGTAGAGACTTCAATACCCCCATTTATCCCTCAAAAAACTTGGTTGGTATCATGGATTATTTAGACAATATGGTGGATTTTTTTTAACTCCTAAGTGTTGAAGGTCTAATGGATGTTGATCTTGATGGTCAACCCTTCACCTAGTCCACCAGGAATTTGGGTGAACATCTTATCCAAGTCAGGTTGACATATTTCTCATTTCTTCGAATTAGGATATCATAGGAAATATCAAACTTTATATTCTTCCTAGAGTTGGCTCAAATCATAACCCCGTACTACTCAACTAAGTTGATAGGATTCATAATGGCCCTTATCCCTTGAGATATGAAATAATGTGGGCTTCCCACCCCAACTTCAAAGATTGTATTGTTACCTAGTGGGAAATTTTGGTCCAAGGGCAAACAATGTATAGAGTGGCTCAAAAATTACTCAATATTAAGAATAAAGTCCTAGGCTTGGAATAAATACTCATTTGACAAAGTGTTTGAACAAAAAGAGGCTATATATGATAAATTAATGGAGGTTCAAAGAAACATGATAGAAGGTAGCATTGATAAGGTAACCCTAATTTTGGAGAAATCTCTCATAAGATATTGGAATGGTACTATGCAAATATATATATATATATATATATAAATAGAAATCTATAGTTCAATGGCTTAAGGAGGGGGGGAAAAATACCCCCTTTTTTCACTGATCCATTCACCATCATAGAAACAAGAATACCATTAACAAATTACCTAATGAATTCAGTGCAAAGGCTAATATAGATGAGAAATTGGGTCATTTGGCTTCTAGATATTTTTCAATATCTCATGAATGAGCAACCACAACTCTCCACCCATCTTGTTGATCAATTGGTGGAAATTGTCCCTTTGGTCCTTTTGAAGGATGATAAATCTCAAAATTGCAAGTTTTTTTTTTAGGACGAAGTTAAAGAAACTATTTTTCTTTTGGTGCCTTTAAGGGACTTGGGCCTAATGGATTCCCTCCATTTTTCGAAGATTTTTGGGATATTATGACAAAGGATGTCACTATTGCTACCTAAGATCTCTTCAAAACTAGGAAAATGTTGAAGTAGCTTAATAATACTTTGATTTCCCTTATTCCTAAAAATATGGATCTAGTTTCTATTGTGTATTTGAGGCCTATTAGTCTATGCAACACCATCTAAAAAGTGTTCTAAATAATATAAATTTTTAGAACTCAACCCCTACTTGATAAGATGATTTCCAATTACCAAAAAGGTTTTGTGCCTAGAAGAAAAATTTTGGATAATAATATTACTACCCATGAAATTATTCACTCTATCGAATGGAATCAAAAACAAGGTATGTTGTTGAAACTTGATATCTCTAAAGCCTATGGTAGGGTTTCTTGGGAATTTATTTTCTAATTCCTTAGGAAATTTGGGTTCGAAGAGAAATTTGTGAGATTGATTAGGGAATGTCTTACTACTCCCAAATTTTTAGTTTTGATTAATGATACTCCAAGAGTTTTTCTCAATAGTGGAAGGGTTCTTAGGTAGGGAGACCCTCTATCTCCCTACCTTTTCATTTTGTTGGTTGAAGTGATCGACAAAATTATCATGAACATGATAAGGATTAGGGCTCTTAAGGGTATCAAATTTGCTTCCTCTTTACATCATTTATTCAATAGTTTTTGGATGATACTATCATTTTTGGTATGACCTAGATGTTCTAGAAGCTAAAAATTGGAAGCAATTTTTGGAGGATTATGTTATTGTTTCTAAGTAGTGTATTGACTATGAGAAAATCCAAAACTAATTTATAACAAAAGATAATAGCTATTATGGGTTTGTAATTATGCTCAACTTCTAGTTACCTACCTTGGGCTTCCTTTAACTGTTAAGAAAGTTATTCCTACTTTCTGGAATAGTGTCCTTGAAAAGGTTCACATAAAGCTTGTAGGATGGAAAGGAAAATTATTGAGTCAAGTTGGTAACTTTTAGCTTCTCAAAGCTTCTATCCAAGGTATTTCAATCTATTTATTATTTTTTCAAAATACCAAAGTATATTGCTAAAAAAAATGAACAAATTCAAAGGAGGTTTCTCTAAACAAGGGTAGAGGAAAAGACTTAAATAGCCCTTGTTAGCTAGGATAAGGTATATAATCCTAAAACACATGGGGGATTGGGAGTTAGAAAGATTCATTTGAATAATAAGGCTTTGATGGCTAATATTGGAGGGGGGTTATTGAAAGAAAATAAGGATTGGAGTACATCATGAAAGCTAAATATTTGAAGAGTGAAGAGATAAATAATTTACTTTTTGATGTTCGTATTCCTTGGAGCTCTATAATTTGGAATAATGTTCTAAAATTTAGGGGGCTCTTACAGAAAGGAATCAAGTAGAAGATTGGTGATGTGAAGAATATAAGGTTCTAGAAGTGAATTACAATGGACACTCTTTGATCACAGAATCCCAATATTCCTTACTGAAGATGAAATTATTTGGACTTGGGATAACAAGGGTATTTTACAATTGTATCTACTTTATAGATTATTGTTGGATCGCCCTATTATGAATTCCTTTTGGAGGAAGATTTGGAATCACAATCTTCTTCCCAAAGTTAATTTTTTTAGTGGATTGTTCATAATAAAATCCTCAAACAAGGTAACTTGCAAAAGTGGGGATTTCAACTTTCAAGTAGATGTGTTTAATGTCAATAGGAATAAGAAATGGTTTCTCACATATTCTTCCATTATGATTTCTACATATTCATTTGGGATTGGGTGTTGATACTAATAATGAAGTTGAAGATTCAACAACTCTTTGGGGTATAAGAATGGATTTCTCTTTGGTTATAATAAACATGCAAATTGAAGGAGATTCCAAAGTTATTATTGAATCCATTTGTGGTCATTATACCACTAGATGGAATATTAGAGACATAATTCATGATATCCAATACCTAATCAATATCCTTGTGAATTTTGAAGTCCTCCACATCTACCGAGAAGATAATAAGGTTGTAGATGCTTTGTCTAATATGGGAATTAATATGGTTCAATGGCATTATTGGTGCAAAGAATTGGATCTTCCTAAATTTGTACCTCCCCTTACTCAAAAATGGCCTCAATCAAATATATTTCATTAAGGTGACTAAGGCCAATAGAGGATTAAAGATTCTTTCAAATTGTTATATGGATGAAGTTTTTAGTTTCAATCTCTAGGAGAATCTTAGACTTAATTTTTGACTTGACATTGATATGATTGTTGAGATCATTAATTGGTAGATTTATTGGAGGTGTTATGAGGAGGAAGCTTTGGGGTACCATTTTCATACCATTTTTTATAATAATTATTACCATTTCAAATTCCACACAAACCATCAAGATGTAAACAATATGAGGATAGATTCTAAAATTGAAAATCATACAAATTGTATGTGAAATTTTCTCATCATATTGTTCATTAATGATTATGGGTGGCTCTCTCAAAATATTGCCCCTCTTTATTTTAGGACTCTTGCTATTATCTTCCAACAACATACTCTTTGGTATATGTGTAAAGAAGGAGGAAT
>VDFB02058242.1:80131969-80170836 GCA_007258455.2 Sequoia sempervirens | reverse complement strand
TCCCAAACTGAACACATACCTAGATGTTGATTTCCTGTCATCAATTGAACCTGCCCAATCTGAATCTGTGAACCCACTGAGTTTAGGATCGTGACTCCGAGTGTACAAGAGTCCAAAATCAGGAGTGCCCTTCACATAACGCAGCACACGCTTCGCTGCTACCCAATGATCAGCCTTGGGGGCTGTCATGAAGCGTGATATGTAGCTCACTGCAAAACTCAAATCAGGTCTAGTAGCAGCAAGATAGATGAGGCTGCCTACTAGTTGCCTGAACAATGTTTCATCTACCACAGGTGAATCGGACTTAGCTGACAACTTAAGCCCTTTTTCCATGGGTGTAGAGGCAGGTTTGCAATCCTGCATTCGGAACTTATCCAGAAGACTTCGAGCATACTTGGACTGGGAGATGAAAATGCTGCTCTCTGTCTGCCAAACCTCAACACCTAAACAATAATGTAGGAGGCCCAAGTCTGTCATGTCAAAAGTTGTGCACAAGTCCTGTTTGATCTCAGTGATCAAATGTGCCGAACTGCCAATAATGATCAAGTCATCCACGTAGACAACAACAAGCAAGATCTCATTACCAGTATTCTTGACATACAGGTTCGAGTCAGATGGACTCCTCTGAAAGCCATGATCTGTGAGGTACGTGTCAATCTTAATGTACCAAGCCCGAGGAGCCTGTTTCAGGCCATAGAGTGCTTTGACCAATTTGCACACCTTCCGTTCTTGACCAACAACTTTGAAACCTGGAGGCTGCGTCATGTATACTTCCTCCTTCAACTCACCGTTGAGGAAAGCACTCTTCACATCCATCTGATGGACCTTCCAACCAAATTGAGCTGCTAAGGCAAGGACGAGCCGTATGGTACTCATTTTGGCTGTAGGAGCAAAGGTCTCCTCATAGTCAATGCCTTCTTTCTGTGAGAACCCTCGTGCAACTAGACGAGCTTTGTACTTATCAAGGGTTCCGTCAACTTTGTACTTCACCTTGTACACCCATTTGCAGCTAATGGGCTTCTTCCCTGGAGGAAGATCAGAAAGGGCCCAAGTGTGATTCTTCTGAAGACTCTGGTATTCTGATTCCATCACCTTTTCCCACTCAGGTATCCCTTTTGCCTCTGAATATGTCTCGAGGCTCACAAACACTTTTGGATGTTGACTATGAGAGCAAAATTCATCAGACCGCCAGTTGCTCTTGTTTCTCGATGACGCAATTTCAATGAGCTCATCAGCACGAAGATCACTGATAGTCTTAGCCCACCATTTTGGCCGGAGAGTAGAGGGGCCAACATCAGATGTAACAGGAGGAGCTAGATCTGGTTGTGGATCTGGAACAGGTTCAACAAGGGGATGTTCATTATCATCTGGAGGAAACTCAGGTTGAGCATCATCAAAGACTAGGTCTTCGTCATCCCTCCCATCAGGTGAACCTAATGGAAGTCGGACGCTCATATCAGGAGCCTGTAGAGGCTGATCCTCTGAATGCTGAACAGGTGAAGAAGAGTGAAATGGACCTCATTCCTCATCAAAGACAACATCTCAACTGAAGATAAGACGATCAGTGTCTATATCAATCAGCCTATATGCCTTGTGGTTGTCACTGTACCCTGTGAACATGAGTTTCTGGCTCTTGGAGTCCAACTTAGTGCGCTTGGCCTCTGGAATCCAAACATACACAAGAGAGCCAAAAACTTTCAAATGACTGATCCTAGGTTTGCGACCAGACCAAACTTCCTCAGGAGTCTTCCCCTTAACAGCATGAGTGGGTGACCTATTAAGGAGATAGACTAAAGTATTGACTGCTTCTGCCCAAAACTTTGTAGGAACACTCCTGTGTTGCAACATGGAGCTAGCCATCTCAACAATCGTACGATTGCGTCGCTCTACAACACCGTTTTGCTGAGGAGTGTAGGGTGTGGTTAACTGACGTTTTATCCCATGAGTATCACAGAAGTTGGAGAATGCACTAGAACAATTTCCATTATCTCATCTAAGATATAATACAAGAACCGGACTCTTTTTCAACTAAGGCCTTAAACTTCTGAAATACATTAAAAACTTCTGATTTTTGTTTAAGAAAGTACACCCACATTTTCCTACTATAGTCATCAACAAAAAGTAGAAAGTATTTGCAACCAGTTACAGAAGAAACAGACATAGGGCCACAAAAATCAGCATGAACTAATTGAAGTACCTTAGAAGCCCGCCAAGAGTCACCATCCTTGAACGGTGTGCGATGCTGCTTCCCAGCCTGACAAGCACCACAAACGCCCTGATGCTGAGTCTAAATGTCAGGTAAGCTATCTACAAGTCCCTCCCGAGCAAGCTGAGAGAGATAGTGCACGTTCAAGTGCCCGTACCGCTGGTGCCAAAGACTAGTGACAGCTGAATTTCTGGCTGCCAAGGCTAACTCCGGAGAATCACCAGTGTCCACAAGCCTATAAAGGCCATGATCCTCTATCCCAACGGCCACCGTTGTGCGAGTTTCTCGATCAACAATCGAACATCTATGTGAGCTGAATACCACATCCATCTGGGGAGAATGCCGCATGATCTGACTGACTGAGAGAAGATTGAGCTCGATATCAGGTACATAATACACGTTGAGGAATATGAGATCCCTCCCGCCAGACTGAACCTAAACAGTGCCTGTGCTGACAATTGTGTATTCCTCACCTCCTCCAAAAATCACTGAGTCAGTGCAAGGGGAAAAGTCTGTGAACCAGTCACGCCTATGTGAGAAATGACGCGAGGCACCAGAATCTATGTACCAAGCAGAGGATTTGACATGGTCTACTGGCCTCTTTGTCATGAGTGCATAAAAGGCAGATTCCTTCTGCTCAGAGTGCTCAGCGACATTCACTTTCTGCTGAAACCCTCCCTCGCTTCTTTTTGCTCGGCTTCAAACGAGCACGGGCAATCTTCTTGATGTGGGCCAAATTTATGACAAGAGTTACATCAATATTTTTCTTCTTCTACTGGAAACCGGACTGAGCCTTCGGGCTGCGGAAGGCCGACCTTTCCCTTTGATGCTTTGATGGGTTTTAGCCGCAAAAGCCCGCCCGCGGAGGTGATGATGATTCATCGCTACCGAATCGTTGTCTCCAGCCGATCCTCACAGAACAGATAGTGCGTACGACGAAACTTAAGATCAACATTAGCAGACGTAATGTTGAGTCTCTCGCGAAGTGTTCATAGGACTTCTGTGAGACTTTAAGGGTGATCACCACTCATGTCTTCTCCCTCCATTTTCTCCTCACCAATCGCCTCCAACTGATCTCTGATCTCCTGGATTTTATTCAGGTGCGCTTGCAGAGTTGTCTTCTCATCCATCATGATAGAAAACAGCATATTCTTCAAGAAAAATGCACGGCTTTTGTCAGAAGTTTCATGCAAACCCTTCAAGTGATCCCAGATCTCCTTAGCTGATTTTCCAAGTGGAATCTGAGGGAGCTGATCATCAGTAACCGAAAGCTTAATAAGCATGACGGCTTCACGATTCTGCTCATCAAACTTCTCCTGATCCTTACCCGCCGTGTCAAGACGAGTAGCTTTGCCGAGGATCATCTGATCAAGACAGCGGTATTCAAAAATTGTCAGCATCTGCTGCTTCCAAGTGTTGTAATTTTTGCCATTAAATCTCTGACTGCCCTCCAGCATTAAATTACTTAAACTGGCCATCTTCACGCTTTTCGAGGCACGAAAAACGAGGTACGAAGAAGAGGCTAATGCACGAAACTCGAGACACGAATTCCAATGCAAAAAACAGAGGCAGATTCAGGTACAGACTGCAGAAAGTACAGTGTACGGATGGCACAAAATTTGATGCACGGAAAACGATGCACCCAGAAAATTCGGAGACCAACCCAGTTGAGCTCTCGAAAAACCCACTAGGAATCTGTAATCGAAAAAAATTTCCACCTTCGAAAAACGGGTCAAAACCCTAGACGAATGTTCTGAAAACCTTGGCCGCCATTAACAACCCAGAAAATTGCAGAAAAAGTCTGAAACAGACTTGCATCCACCAGAAAACTAGACAAAATGACGCGCCAAAAGTCTGCAACAAAAAAAACGCGCCAATAGAAAACACAGAAGCGCCCAGCAAGTGGAAGAAAACGCGGCCCAAAGACAGAGGTGAAAAAACGTGCGTCTATAAGACAGGAAATCGCGACCTCCAGGAGTCACGAAGTCGCGCACTGCAGAAGACTTTAAAAACCCGACTTGCTTCAGATAGAAACACGTCCAAATTTCATGACAAATCGCGGCTTCAAAAATCAAAAACACAGGTTTGAATGCATCAGAAACGCGCCCAGCTTTGTAGAGAAAAAACGCGTCCAGGTATTTGCAAAAAAAAAATGCCACGAAATCCACAGATTTGATAACCCTCGAATTTCAAATGCACGAGCCACGAAAAAATTTCAAAAAAAAATTCGAAATTTTAACTCTTCAAAAAATCTTTGAAAATTTCAGAGAAGATTTTATCAAATTTTTAATTCAAAAAATACTGAAAAAATCTTGAACGATTTTTATGAATTAAAAATTCGATTTTGAGTAAGTTGGCTCTGATACCATATTACACAGGTAATTGGTAAAAAAATTGATGTTATTAACAGGAGCAAAGTGCTCAATAAATACTATACAGGATTTACAACAAGCCGGAAGGATAAGATCTTCAGGAAAAGCAGGAAGTTTCTAAAAGAAACTTCAGATAAGATCTCAGACAACAAGGACGATCTTATCAGGATATTTTACAATATTTTACAATATTGAGCATTAATAAATAAATAATAAACATTATTTTAATAAGGACCTTGCATTGAAACATGGCACAACACGGTCGATCAAGGGTGCAGTGATGTCCAATTATTGTAAGTTTTGAGGAGGTGTCAATCACCTCAAACACCGCCTTGCTCATTGCTGGCCAAGATGTCAAGTTGTGTGACCAAGTGGAGGAAGTGAAACAAGAAATAAATGCCCTACTTTCCCACTATGAGGAGTGTTGGTGCCAATATCAATACCCCTACGAAACTTTGCCTGCAGTCAAGATTGTAGTTAGTAAACATCTCATTCATGTCATATTATCAATGTTAACTAAGTCATCTCTCTAGTCAAATTATCAAGAAGTGTTGGTTTATTGTAGCTAACAATGTTTACAAATTACTCATGGAAAAGGAATTCCAAATGAAAGAGAACAAGTTTCCAATAGCTCCAAAACTCCAACACAAAGAGGAAGGAACTTAAACCATCTAAGTGAACATCACATCTTTCTAGTGGCATTGCTAGGGAGCAATGGCAATTCAAGTGGTTGAGTGATTGAAAATGTGTGACTAGCATGAAAAAGTCCAAGGGTTAAATGAATTTAACACATTTCAAATAGCCCAAACAAGAGAAAAGTGTGCCTTCAATGATTGAGTGGTTACAAATCTGCGAAAAGGAAAAGTGGAACTCAAGTGGTTGCACTTTTGGCTTGGCGATGACACTAAAAAAACATGACCAAGTTGCCTATGGAGTGATAAAGGTGCGATCAGAAATGAAAAGGTTAATAACATAAGTTCAAATCACAATTTTGTTGTGGCACTGCCTCTATAAAGGTGTGATTCACTTGGCAATAGTGGTTAGAAAGTGTGACTAGGAATGGAGGAGTTTAAACACTCAAATCAAGTCGTGCTTTCTAAATGGCAATGCCACTCTAAAAGGGAAAAAATGCTGGCAGGGAATTAAAGAAAATGTGACCAGATGAAAACAGCTTTGAAACATAAGTTAAAATCACATATTCTTAGCGGCAATGCTAATCTTAAGTCATAAACATGGTGGCTATGATGGCAGAAAAGTGCAACATTAGTACCTTTCACACATTTCCTATGGCAATGCCACTAAAGAAAGGCAACTGAGGTGGAGATGATGGTAGAAAAGCCCGACTAGGTGATTAAGTTGTCTAAAAATATCAGCACCAAAGTTGAAAGATTTGAAAGCAGAAAGCAACCAATCATGAACAACCCTTGGCCTAGGTGACTTGATCAAGGTGAAACTTAGTGTTTTAAAGCAATAAAGGAACACATCTCAGCCATTCATTGATTTAAATACCCCAAGTTAAAGAAAGAAGTGAATCTTGAAGCAAAGGAAAGCCTACTTCATATTATTTTAAGTGTCTTTTGCCTCTTTCCATAATACACAGTTTAGGGTTGCTTTAGAAGCAATTTTAAAGCATTATTTTATTATTATTTTCTTTAAAAGCTTCTCTTAGAGAGCTTATAGAAAAGTGCATTAAAGAACATCCGTGATGAATTTCAACCCTAATTTGACAAAAGATTCTTATATTGGCCTACAGATTTCGCATTTCTCCACACATTGAAGAGAGTTCAAACCATTTTAATTCCTTAGGCTTCTTCATTACTCACAATGCTCCAAGTGCACAACCTTTAACCAAAGGTACTAATTGGAACAAAACAAGCACCATGTGGGAGGACGGCTGCTGCAAAGTTTTAGTACTATAATATACCATTTAATGTGCATGCACCCTATATTAAGCTGCATTGGTTGTTGCTAGTGCAAGGTTTAAGAACCCAACTGCACATCTGCTTAGTTAGCCATTGTTAGAGGAAGTTGTCAAAAACATGCAACTAAAGGTAGAAGACCAAAAGAGAATATGACCAAAAAAGGGCTACAACATTTTATGTGATGCATGGACAAATGATAGGAATATAACCCTAACTGACTTTCTAATGGAACATTGGTGTTTTTGAAGTCCATAGATGCCCTGCACAAAGTTGAGAATATAGACTTTGTGCAATTTCTTGGAGGTGGTGGTCCATAGGGTAGGGGTGGTGAATGTCATTCAAATTGTCATCAACATTGTAGCTACATATGTAGTTGTAGGGAGACTTTTTTAGAAAAGGCATTGGAAGATTGAATGTGTCAAAAAGTATGGTTGAAGACAAAAGAAATATCATAAAATTTATTTACAACCACACTTGGTTGCTTAGCTTGATGAGAGAGTACACCAAAGGAAAAGGCCTTTTGAAAAAGTCACAGTTTGCCACAAACTTCATATTGCAAAGCAATGTATGACAAGATCTTCACATATATGATGGCAACAAGATATTGTAGAGGATAAATCACCCACAATACAAGTGATGTTTATGGGCCAAGATGCTCTTATATCCAATATATGCAAAAATAGAATAAACCCTTGAAGTAGGGTTATCACTAGACAATACTCCTTATGGAAGAAGCTACTCCATGCTATATCTCCAAGAGATCTCAAATACCTAAGATACTCTTCACATATCCTTACAATGATAATCACCTCCTTTATTTAGACCATAGTTACAAGACTCACCTAGACTCGCAGATAAACATGATGTAGCCAAAAGTGCAATTGGAGACTTTTGGTTCTATTGCGACATTCCATTCCATGTAGCCAGGTAATTTTTTTTTGTTTTGTTTTAAAATATATAGCTTGATAGTTGATTCTTTGTCTCTTGAATTTTTATATTTAGAGCTATGTCAAATTCAAAAAAAAAAATCTCCATTTTACAATACTTATTTAATTTAATTTATTTGTGTTAGGTCTCCTTATTGGCAAAACATGGTTGATGCCATTATTGTTTGCAGGGCAGGGTTCAAATCCCCTAATGATGAGGAGATAAAGCGCCCCATTTTGTCACAAAAGGTGGCTGATGTGAACGCCACAATAGAAGAGCAGCGACACATATGGAGGAAGAAGGGTTGCACCATCATGATCGATGGTTGGACAGATAGAAGAAATAGAACATTTCTCAATTTTTTTGTTTCTTCCTCGATTGATTTTACTTTCTAAAATGCATTGATTTAGTGATTAACAATCAAGATTTTTAATTTATGTTTTATGGAATCATTGATTTTGTTTCTTTTTCAGGTGGCACAGTGTTCATCAAATCTGTTGATGCATCCGAAAGCACCAAAAAAGTTGAATTCCTTTGCGAAGGTTTGGAGGGAGTCTTGGCTAAAGTAGGTGAGGAGAATGTGGTACAAGTAGTTACAGATAATGCAGCAAATTATATTGTTGCAAGTAGACTACTGATGGATAAGCACCTATCATTATTTTGGACTCCTTGCGCCGCTCATTGCCTTGGCCTCATATTCGAGGATCTTGGCAAGATTGCATCGATCAAAGCATGTGTGGAGATAGCAAAAAATATTTGTAAATTCATATATAATCAGACATGGGTCCTTAACATATATAAATTCATATATGAAGGAGTTGGCTCATCTTGGGATAACCCGGTTTGCTACCAATTTCATCACATTACAATCTTTGTTGCATACAAAGGGAGCAAGGCACATGTTAGTTAATGAGGAGTGGACTTCCTCATCATATGCTAAGACCAATGCAGGGGAAGATGTGGCAAATGAGATTTTTGATAAGCAAGGATTTTGGGTACCTACTGCAGAGATCGTGAAGGTAAATGTAATTAGCAATTAGTTTACTAATTCTACATTATATTTTCATTCTTATTTTTATTTTATTTGCTTATTTTTGTTGACTCTTATGCTAATGTTTCACAATAATTGCAATTCACAGAGCCTTTAGTGGTTCTCCTAAGAGTTGCTGATGGAGAGAAGCCCACAATGAACTACATATAGGAGGGCATGAATAGGGCCAAAGAAGCCATTAGATCCATTTATTGGGGAGTTGATGATAAGTATCACCCCATTTGGGAGATCATTGATAGACGATGGCACCTCCAACTTCACAAACCCATACACGCAACTACATATTTCCTCAATTTGGCATTCCAATTCTGCCCTGATTTCAAGGTGGATGAGGAGGTTTTGAGTGGACTCTACACAATCATAGAGCGGATGTCTGATTCTCATGTTGGAGCACAAATAGTCACTGAGATTGCGATTTTCAAACTTGCACAAGGAGATCCCTTTGCACAAGATATATGCAAGGCTAATTGGTCGACATTGCAGCCAAGTAAAAATTTATTGAGGGCATAAATACTAATTTAAAAATTAAAACTTTTCATTTTTTTTCTTACTATTAAATATTGAAACTTAAAGTTGGACAATGAGATTGATTTTTTTCTTTTTCTCATGTCAGATGCATAGTGGGAGAGATTCAGTGCTGAGGTACCAAATCTTCAGAGGATTACAGTTCGAGTGTTGGGCCAACCACGCAATGCTTCAGGTTGTGAGTGCAATTGGAGTATGTTTGAGCACATACACTCCAAGAAGCGCAATAGATTGTCAATGCAAAGGTTGAATGATCTAGTTTATGTTCCTTACAACCTTCACCTTCACCATAAACAAATATTGGGCATTGACTTATCACCCATCACATTAGAGGAGGTTGATCACAACCAGATTGGATCATTGAGGCTGAGGATCCTATCTTTAGTGATGAGGACCTTGATTGGGTTGACCTGGTGGATAGAGAGTAGAGGCAGTAGCCATGGCAGAGGAGGCTAGAGCATGAGCAGACACCTTGGATGTTGGTGTGGGTGTCACTAAGACACAAGAAGAGATCATGGCTACATCATCATCTAGAACCTATCTTAGAAGCCTACTGCAAGAGGGCTGAGTGATGCAAGCTCCTCTGAGCCATAAACATCTAGCTTTTGTTTTGATATTTGTTTGGAACTTTTGATGCCATGGATTTCATATTCCATGAGTATTGTATACATTTGACAACATTTATATATCTAATTGTCTTACTACTGTTATTTCCTTCAGCTAAAATGTGCATTTATACTTATGTGATCGTTGTATGTTTGTGTATGTGATCAAAGTAGTTTCTATTTGATGAGGTTATTGTGTCTTTAAGGTTTATTTATTAAAGGCTGCATGAAACAAGTTTTAAATCCTTAAAAATATCTGAATTTCTTGGGTTTTTCAATTCGTCGAGTCTGGACTTCGAGCTTGAGTCCGAGTCAAAAATCAGCTTGCCAAGTTCAAGGCAAGTCTGAGTCTTGTAACACTAATATAGACCTAATATCATAATGGAGGGATAGACTATACACACAATGTAGACCTACTTATTACCTAATATAATTAATTACACAAGCCATCCACATGACACAATATAACTAACATAAAGGATGTGTGACACATGTCAGCATTTCCATCCCCCTATATAGATTATAATGTCATACTCCTAGGTATATAGCATGCTATCCCTCCTTGACATCTTTCATCCCGAACACATGAGAGAAAGCCAAATAGTAAAACCGCTATAAGTCATTATAAATATGATGGCATGCCCTATCATTCAACCATCCATAGGTGATCTTTGTGGCATCTTTAGCTTGATGGTACTTAGATCTCATCCTTGATCCACATTTTGCTTGCACCAATTTGATTCCATTCTTTTCCATAGTTCATCCCCCTTTTCTACCTTGAATAGCCATTTCTTCTATGACACCATTGATTGTTGTAGTTGTCCCTTTGATTCCATGAAGATCCATAGTGATTGGCCTGCCAATTCTATGTAGTACCATGCCTTCATGATGGTTGCCTCATAATGATGTGGTTGTCTATATAGCAAACAATCCATGTGGCAGTTGATAATCACCAAGCTGAGTACCAAATTGCTCCAATTGAAACCTTAGGTACACTTTTTGGTTGTCCTATTTCTATATTAATTGATATTGGAGCTACTAAGAGTTTTGTGCCACCAAGAGTGCTTAGTAAGATTCATAGAAAAGCAAGTTTTATGGCTAATTCATGGTTAGTACAATATGCAAATTAAGCAAAAGCTAAGGTAAAGCAATATCTTTTCAAAGCTTTGTTAAAACTACCTCCTTCATGAAGGTGAACCTATATGTAGCACATTTAGGTTCTTATAATATAATCCTTGGGATGAATTGGCTTTGGCACCATAGGGCAAAAGTAGATTGCTTCTCAAAAACTATTGACTGCCTAGACTACTTGGGAAATTGAGTTCACATTCAAAGAGTTAACGAGAAGTAAAATTATAGAAAATTTCAGCCCTACATATTAAGAAACCCATAAGGGGTGTGAGTTGTACACAATTAGAGTGGACCAGTTGGAAGATTCCAAGGAACCCACATGGCAAGATTACCCTTTTCATCAAAATTTTCAAGAAGTTTTTCCTAAAAAGTTACCTAACTACCTCCTCCAAGGGAATTTGGTTTCTCAATTGATATAATCCCAAGATAACAGCCTCAATCCAGAGCTCCATACAAAATGACAACAACAAAATTTATGGAGCTAAAGGCTCAATTGCAAGAACTGCTTTCAAAAGGATTGATCAAACCAAGTGTGTCTCCATGGAGAGCACTAGTAATTTTTGTCAAAAAGGACGAGACCCTACATCTATGCATAGATTATAGAATTATCAATAAAGCAATGGTTAAGAACAAAGATCCTTTGCCTTGCATCAATGATCTCTTTGATCAAATGCAAGGTGCAACTATTTTTTCTAAACTTGACCTCAAAATAAGACATCACCAACTAAGGATAAGAGAGGGAGACATTCCTAAAACAATTTTCAAAACAAGATATAGTCATTACATGTTCACAATGTTACCTTTTGGGTTAACACAGAAGATGCATTCATGAGCCTAATGAATAGTGTTCTCAAAGATCACCTAGATAAATTTGTGTTATTCTTCCTATTGTGACCTTTTCACACATCGCCCCATTGCAAATGGGGACCCCCTGTTTTTGCTTTTTTGCCTTGGCGTCGCAACTACTTATCACTCGTCTTTTTACAATGAGGTTATCATTTTGAGAGTTTCAAGTCAGTCCTCTGAGAGTCATCTGAGCCAAGTCAATAATCCATGTTTGAATCAATGCCTAAACGTCACAGAAGTGCTCAAAAGGCCCGGGAGACGAGGATTGCCTGTGCTTTCGGCCAATTCTGACACTTCCTATTTTTTAGGGAATCTGCTTTTTTGCTTTTTCATTTTTTCATTTTTGGCATTTTTGGACCAAACGGGGTTCCCTATTTTTTAGGGATTTTGCTTTTTCTATTTTTAGAAAGTCAACCCTGGTCAACGAGTCAACTTTCCATCTTTAGATCCAAAAATCAACCAAAAAATCAGAAAAATCATTGAAAAATCAAAGTGAAAATCGAAAAATCAAATCAAAAATCAGGAAAAGCATGGAAAAATCAGTCAAAAATCTGAGAAAATCAACCCAAGAGCATGGAAAAATCTGGAAAATCAGTCAAAAATCAGTCAAAATCACGAGAAATCACCAAAAAAATGAACTCAAAGGCATAAAATCTGTGATAAATTCTGCCTTAAGTCTGAAATAAAATTCGCCATCAAGAAAGAATGATCAGCCATCAACAAGGTCGGCCCTTAAAATGAGGGGCATGGCAGAAGAAGTATGAAGTCCGCCCTTGCCTTAGTCAAAAAAATGGCATAGAAGTCGGCCCTACATTTAAGGGACTTGGCAAAGACTCTTGCAAGTCTGCCCAAGCCTTGAGGAAGAATTGGCAAGACAAGTATGAGGTCAGCCCTTAAAATAAGGGACTTGGCAAAGACTCTTCAAACTCTGCCCAGCCTTGGCAAAGACCTTCCAAAGTCCGCCCAGCCTTGGCAAAGCACTTGGGAAGTCCACCTAGGCATAAGAAAGGGAAAAAAATTGAAATTTTTACTAAGTGTTTGATGCCTTGAAGGGAAAATCCGAAATTTGTCTAAGTATGGAGGCCTAAAAAAGGGGAAAATTGAAATTTTGGCTAAGTATCTTAATGTTTTAAAGGGGAGAAATACGAATTTTGGCTAACTGTGAAAGGAAAATGCTTGAGAAAGTCCGCCATGCCTTGATGGAAGATGGAAAGGACTCGAGGAAGTCCGCCTAGGCCATGGCAAAGGAAGTGTGAAGTCCGCCTAGCATGAGAAGAGAAGTTAGATTAAAACTTCGCCAATCTGGATGCCTAGAGAAAAATTGATGAAGTTGGCCAAGTATACAAAGGAAAATGCACATGCAAAAGAGGCAAGAAAGTCCACCCTTGGCTAGAGGGGATAAGAATTTGTCTAAGTATCATGGAATTTTGCCTAAGGGAGATATCCAAACACAGACTTTGCCTAGAGAAATTCGTCCAAACAAGAAAAAAATGATTTTGGCATGAGAAAATGTGCCTGGCACAATTTGAAGTCCGCCATGGCAAAAGAAAATGAGGATCCGACATAACATTTATTGGCAAGATGGCTAGAATTTTAACTTGGCTAGACGAAAATCAAAATAAATTTGGAAAATAAACTTTTAGCCAAAGAAAAAAGGAGAGAAAATCAAAATAGCCATGGGTCCAAAACGAACGGGTTGGAATAAATTAAATATTTTGATATTTTAATAATTTATTTCCAATACTTAGAAATATAAAATGCCTTGGACAAAATAATGGATGGAAAGGCAAGCTTCAAGTCCGCACAAGGTGAAGATGTCCAGCATGAAGCAAAGTCTACCCAAGGATGGATGTCCAAGACAAGTGCAAAGTCCGCCCTCAAGCATGATGGAAAATTTCTAAGGCATGAAGTGCCTAGAGGGGAGATGAAAATGGCAAAGACAAGTGAAAGTCCGACTTTTCCCAAGCATAGCATGTCCAAACCTTTATGAAGTCCGACTTTCCTCAAGCAAGGCATGTCCAAGGCAAAGTAAAGTCTGACCTAGGCCTATTGAAGAAAATGTCTTGAACATTATGAAATCTGACTTTGATTGAATAAAAATGTCTAAGATTGCAGCAAATGAATATGTCAAGACACAAGTAAAGTTTTCCAAAGGAGAGGATGAGAAAATTGGCTAAGTGTTGGAAAGAAAACAAAGGAATAAAGAGGAAAAATAAAGAAGAAATGAATTAAATCCTTAGCACAAGCCAAATTCAGAATTGAAGGCAAATCCATAGGCAAAGTTCGTTTGAGCATGGAGATGGCCAAAACCTTGGCTAAATGTTGAATGGTCCACATGAAGGTGTTATAAAATAGCCAAAATTTGGGTAAGTCTGGGAAATACTTCACAGAGGAAAATCCAATTTCCTCCATTGTGGCGAAAGCACAGAGGCTTTCTTCTCCAAATTCTAGGCATTTGAAAGAAGCAATCAGGACAACTTCTTGAGGGATTTCATCTCCTGAAGAATTAAAAACAAGCTTCCAATCAGAATCAGATGGTGACAAGAAGAGTGTTCCAAACACATCTCCATACTTAGACAATTCCTCGACACAAATTGGAGAATTCAAGAGAGGAAATCCCAAGGAATAACATACCCAGTTCAAGCAGGAGGAATTTCAAAGCAGCCAACTTCAAGTCCAGACACCTGCTCCAAGGGGAGACTTCCAGACCTCAAAGATTCCAGTACAGGCAAGAAGAAGAAATCAAAGTCTCAAAAGGAGCTCCAAGATCTAAGCTAGGAAGGAAAAAGCACAAAGGATAGAGTCATCGGCAAGGAAAATATTCTAAGGCAAGCACGTGGAAGAAAAACGAAGCAACCAAGGAAGGCATCCAGCAAGCTGAGGTGGCACCTCGTCATCTTCCAACCAATCAAATTGTTCTGAATCAACATGCAACAACTTTCTATTTTATTGTTGATTTATATTTAGCAAAAAGGACAAGTGTCCTCGAATGTAATTTTCTCATTGGTCGAGAAGGAGTTGGTTGTGACAAACCCTAATTAGGGTTTTATTTTGTAATCTCGACCGTTGATCCTAAATCAATCTTGGCCATTGAATTGTAATTGGGGAGCCTATAAATTGAGCTCGCCCCTCATTTGTAAAGGGTGGAGAAAGTATATGAAATTGTTGCACTGAGACTATTTCCGATAATAAAAGCTCTTATGCATGATTTGCTTTGAATAACTTTTATTGTCAAGTAGTAAGCAAGGTTGCATATCTTCTTCTACCATAGATTAGAGTTAGAACTAAGTTAAGTAGAATTTGCTTTAAATATTGGTTAAGTGAATGAGAGATTGATCGTATAGATTCAATGGTGAAGTATTGCTCATACTTTCTTCGAATGGATGATTTGCATTCGATGCGTAAAGTTAGCCTGAGCTTGTAATTGTGGAAGCTTAACTTCAGTCTCATTCGAGATTTGAAAATCATTATCACACCCCTTGAAGATTGCACCCACTTTGCGTAGTTGTCCAAGAGAGGCGAAACAAAGCGCGGTTATCCCGTTCACCAAATCTGTACTGTCTCTTAAATTCCTAGGCGTAGAATAGATCCTCTAAACCTTTATCCTTTTGCTTTTTTTTTTTTTGAGATCCACATTGAAGAAGCTTTTAATGATAAATCTGCCTAAGTCCCGAACTTGCGAAGAATTCTTTAACGTAAGTCCCTTTGTGTATTACCAGCATATCACAATGCCCATTGAGCTTATCCACACGTCAAGACTTGACAAAAGAAACCTTGGAATTGCCATATGATCTTCTCGCAATCTTAGCATACGCGGTGGTTTTTCAAGAGAGGATAGAGTGTCTCTAGACATTTTATTTTGTGTGTTCGGTGGATGATAAAACGTACACCAACACTTACTAGACAACATTTTGATATATTCTAGAAATGAGGAAGAACACTTGTATCATTTAAACTTAGTGATGCAAAAATTGAGAGAGTGTAAGTTGTAAGGTAAACTATCCAAGTGTGACTTCTTTCAAAAGGAAGTACAATATTTAGGCCAAGTTATTTCTATTGAGGGAATTTATGTTGACCCAACAAAAATAAAAGCAATTCTGAAATAGCCAACACCGAAAAATGTTCATTAGGTGCATAGTTTCATGGAATTGGAAAGCTGCTGTAGGATGTTTGTGCTACACTTTTCTAAAATAGCCAACCCCATCACTTCACTTCAAAGGAAAGATTATCCATTTATGTGGTCAAATAAGTGTGCAAAAGCTTTCCAAATCTTGAAGAAAAGATTGACTTTAGACCCATTTCTTGAAGTTCCTAAAACTGAAGGTCATTTTGTAGCCATCATTGATGCATCAAGTAGGGCTTGGGTGGTGTACTTATGCAAGATGGTCAATTTGTGCCCTATGAGGCCAAGAAGCTCCATCCAAATGAATTGACCTATACTCCATATAATCTAGAACTTGTAGCACACATTGCAAGTTTGGAGGCACTTCTTGCTAGGCAAGTTGTTTGAGTTAAAAAAGGGATAATTTGGGGATCAAGTTCATTTTTACATATCCTAACCTAAATGTATGGCAAAGTTGATGGCTGGAATTTTTGTCAGATTATGATTTTGACATCAACTATATTAAAGGCAAAGAAAACCAAGTGGTTGATGCTCTTAGCTGCAAATGGCACAATGTTGTGATGGCCATTGCTCAATCAAATTTTTAGGAACATGTTTTGAAATACTCTTCAGGAGATAAATTCTATGAGCAAGTCAAGAAATCCCTCTCAAAAAATCTGCAATATTATCAATATGATGGATGTCAGTTCAAGCCTAGTGGCCTTTTGAGGTACCAAGACAGAATGTATGTTCCAAACCAAAGAGGTTTGATGTAATGGTCACCCCTGATTTTCTTTTTTGAAACTCTGTTTGCTGATAGGTTCTGCTTGTTTATTTTCTTGTGTCTTTCATAGATTCATTGCATATATGATAAAAATAGCATAAAGAAGGAAATACTGAAGATGATCATTGCTTTCCATATTGTATTTCATCTCATAAAAAAGACAAATGATTACTGCTTAAATCAGACTTATTACTAACATATTTTCAGACCTGTAATAGCAGTTTTCAGACCTGGTAAAGAGCATACAACAGCAGCAAAACACATCCAAACTTGCATCATACAACATATATTTGAAGGCCAATAAAGCCCCTAAATTCCAACGCCTCAGACCAGCTTTCCAAACTCTGACAAAAGCAGAAAATAGGCCTATAACAGCAGGCCAAAAAACCAGAAATCTCCCCAAAGTGCACGGCAGCCCTTAAAAATCAGATACTCATCAATAAATACAAGTTTATGCTTGAAATGGGGCACCAAGATGTGAGGTATCCAATGGAGAAATACCCAGAATGAAACTTCAAATGTGCACGGATTATGAATTGTTTTCATTTTCAGACCCTGGTTAAAGTAGATTCCAGATTTCATAAGAAAGGCAATCAGACCTCTGAAACAGCTCTGAATCATCATCAAACCGCAACCAAAATGGAGCCAAGATTCAAACACACCAAAATACCAAAACCCACTTCAAACTACCAAGAAAATCTTCATCATTCCAACCCAAAATACAATAAATCTGAACTTTGTTGATGCCCTAGGTAATCCCTAAAATAGAACCACTCCAAATCCGGCTAGGGTGGATCTTCCACCACCGAAACCATCTCCCAATGGTGAAGGTTTTCATCCTCAACATGCAGCAGTAGAACTTTGGTAATAATCCAACAACATCCTGTTATGTTGCCAAGAGAGATATCTCCAAATGAAGCCCAAAAAGAAGCTTTATAGAGATAAGAGGGAATTAAGGCAATCTTTTTTTGAATTTCATTTCCCTCCAAAAATCCCACGCCCCCCCACACATGAGCATTTTTTAATTATTTAAAATTTTCTTATGTCTCCCTTGGGCGTCCAACACTCGAAATATATTTGGCTTTTGTTTTAAAACAACATTATAACACTAGGCGCCAAGGTGCTTTCTTGATGACCCCTTTGACCCTCACTTAAGTTAAAGTGACTTTATAAATATAACTTAAGTGACAGAAAGAAATACAAATAATAATTAAATCAACCTTAGATAAGCCAACACCCAAACAGGAAATAAACACTGTTGAAGTAGCCTAGACCAGGACCAATTACCGAAAATAGACTTACTATAAATAGCAACTACTAAAAATAGTAAATACTCCAAATCATCAAACTGGCATAAAAACTGAGAAACACTGAGACTTACTATAAATAGTAAGTAATGGAATTGGCCACTGCTAAAAATAGAAAGTCCTACTAGCAAGCACTAAAACCACCATAGAAGGAACACTAGCTATGATTCCCCTAACCAAACTCCACTTAGCCTACAGGAACTCTGGAATAGGCTAATGGAAAACTCCCAACTCATTACAGTCCTCCCTCCCCAAGATTGCTTGTCCTCAAGCAATCGCAACACGGGATGTTGTAAAATCTGCTCACTCTTCCATGTGGCATCCTCAACTAGCAAATCCTGCCATTTCACCAAGTACTTTGTAATAACCCTCCTCCTGACAGTACACTCTCTAAAATCAATCACTGCCTCAAGAACAAGCACCAATTTTCCCTTCTCATCCAATGGGGGCAACTTTGCAGAAAGAGTCACATTACGCCCAAGCGCCTTCTTGAGGCATGACACATGAAAAACATTATACACCTTACTCCCCTCAAGTAACTTGAGCTCATAAGCCACCTCCCCAACTCTCTTGGTGACTCTAAACGGACCATAGAAGTGAGGCTTCAACTTCTCTGACCCACTCTTCTTGAGAGTGGACTGCCTATATGGTTGCAATCTCACATACACCATGTCTCCCACCTCAAACTCCCACTCAATACAGTGTTGATCAACGTACAACTTCTGCTAATTCTATACATGTTGAATGTTATCCCTCAATGACCTCATAATGTCCTGACTCTCCTACAAGAAGTCCTTAGCTCTAAGCACTCTACAATCGCCAAACAGCAAATTAGTAAAGTTGGGAGCTTCATAACCGTACAAAGCCATGAAAGGAGACATCCTAATAGACATGTGAAATATGGAGTTGTAGCAAAACTCCCCCAAGTGCAACCATTTTACCCATGTTTTTTGCTTCCATCAAACATAGTTACGTAGGTAGCCTTCCACCCATGTGTTGACTATCTCAATTGTCCATTTGTTTGGGGGTGGTAACTAGTACTAGGAGTCAACTCGATACTACATAGTTTGAACAACTCGTGCCAAAACAAGCTCATGAACTTGCTGTCCCTGTCACTAATGATGTTCTTAGGTACCCCATGAAGTCTAAAAACTTCCCTAAAGAACAAATCTACCACCTGTAACGCTATATACCCTGTTGAAATAGCAAAAAAGTGAGCAAATTTGGTCAAACAGTCCACCATAACATTGTTGATGTTTATAGCAGCGTCGGTCTTCACTTCCAGTCGATCTCCTTACATTATGGAATAAATTAAATCATAGCCATTGGCTATTTAATTTATAGAAGATTGCGATTTGTTCAAGAGGCACGTCTCTAATATTAAATAATGATTAGTTATTAAAGAGACTCGAGTTTATGAGGAGGCGTGTATTTCTTAAAGGCTAACTTCATGTTTATAGAGAATACGTCTTTTCAAGGAGGGCTGACTTATGTTTTGAAGAGTCACATCCTCTACTCTCAACTTGTATATATGATTGATGGGATTTCATTGTAAAGCATTCATTATTCAGTTTGTAGTTCATCACAAGTTCAATATATTCAAGTACGAGTTTGTATTCAAGAGCAAATCGATTCATTGACAGAAGGTTGTGTATTATCATTGAGATTTACATCTTTGTATTGCTGTGATTGCATCAGTCTGTGGTGCATTTTATTAGACCTCATTATCAGCCCTCATTGTAAAGGAGTTTCTTTTGAGATTCAATAATATAAGAGATATTATTGGTTGGGTTTTTCTCCCTCAAGAGGAGGGTTTTCCCAGGGCATCTGCTTTGTCTTTGTGTTGAATTTTTGAATTAAATTTTGTGCATTAATCTGATCACTAAATTTAACATGGTATCAGAGCAGGTTTGAGGAGATCGTGATCAGATTTGTTCTTACAGCGATACTCTATTCTCTTCTTTATACTTCTTTGTCTATCCCTACCTTAGTCAAGATGGTGAACGGTTTGAAGATTGAGGATAGACTCGAGGGAGCATCCAACTTCACATCATGGAGATTCAAGATCATGCTTACCTTGCAAGAGAATGACTTGGGTGAGTTTGTGGATTCCAGTGTTCCTAAACCTAAGGAGGAAAAAGAGAAGTTGCAGTGGAAAAAGAAAGATATCAAGGCAATGAAAATATTGGTTGATTCCGTTAAGGATCATATCGTTCCTATTGTCTCTAAGTTGAAGACGGCAAGGGACATGTTTAAAACATTGGAAGAAATGTACGAAATCAACAATACCAGCCGGGCACTTGCACTGAAGCAACAACTACACCATGTGAAGATGGCGAAAGGAGAATCAGTGATTGCTTACTTCATGAGGATTGCAGATTTGAGAGATCAGCTCTCGACAATTGGCCATATGGTTGACGACAAAGACTTGACTATGCTTGCTCTCAATGGTATTCCTTTGTCTTGGGAATCCTACATTCAGGGAATCAATGCAAGATCAAAATTGCCTAAGTTTGATCGTCTAAGGGCAGACTGCATTCAAGAAGAATCAAGGTTGGTGGCTAGAGGCATTGATCAAAGTTCAAAGAATGAAGATATTCATGGTCTCGCCTCCCATGCTTCGAAGAAGAAAGGAAAAGATGGAAAGAAAGGGTTCTTCAAGAGGAATCGAGATAAGGGAAATGATGATACACCTACCTCCAAGAAGAAGAGAGACATGTCCAAGATTCAATGCTTTAGGTGCGATAAGTTTGGCCACTTTGCTAAGCATTGTCCAACTAGACCTAAGCAACAAGCCACCGTTGCAGATGTTGATGATGTTTCTCCACAAAAGGATTCATGTGAATACTTGTTCTATTCAGCATTGTCAAGCAATGTACCTACAGATACCAACACTTGGCTGATCAACAGTGGTGCTTCTCGACACATTACTGGATTTAAGGAGCACTTATCAAGTTTGGTGGAGAAAGATTCTTCCGAACAAGTTATTATTGGAGATGATGCTGGCTACTCTGTGAAAGGGATTGGGACCTCTACTCTTCATTTGGATTCCGGCATTACACTTCAGTTGAGGGATGTTCTTTATGTTCCAGGAATCAAGCGCAATCTCATCTCCATTTCAGCTCTAGAAGATAAAGGATATCAAGTTGCCTTCTCCAAAGGCAAAGTTCTTGTGTGGATGGAGAATTCCAGTTTCAAGGATGCTCAAGTAATTGGTGTTAGACATGAAAGCCTCTATAGGCTATGCACGCATCCTCTACAAGCATTAGTTCATGATTCTTCAAGCCTATGTCATCTGTGGCATCGAAGATTGGCTCACCTTCACTTCTGAGCCTTACCTATCATGGAGAAGATGGTCACGGGACTTCCTAAGTTCAATCAAGAGCATGAAGGAACTTGCAAAGGATGTGTTATGGGTAAGAATTCAAAAGCTCCCTTCCACAGTAGAGAAAGTAGATCTAAGTGTATTTTAGACCTTATTCATTCTGATTTATGTGGACCTATGTTTGTTCCTTCTTCGAGTGGTTTCTTTTATTATGTTCTTTTTATTGATGATCACTCTAGAAAGACTTGGATCTACTTTTTGAAAACTAAAGAATCTGAGGAAGTGTTAGAAAGGTTCAAAGAGTTTAAAGCTCTAGTAGAAAATCTTTCCGTTAAAAGAATCAAGGTCCTCAGATCTGATAATGGAGGAGAATACACCTCTGGTAGCTTTCGAAATTTATGTGTTGATGTTGGGATTAAGAGGGAGTTTTGTGTTCCCGATAATCCTCAACAGAATGGTGTTGCAGAGAGAAAGAACAAGACGATCGTGGAAGCAGCGAAAGCCATGATTCATGACCAGGATCTGCAAACCTTCTTATGGGCAGAAGCCTCTAGGACTGCAGTATATGTTTAGAATAGAAGTCCTCACAAGGTCTTGGAGAATATGCCTCCGGAAGAAGCCTTTACAGGGAAGAAGCCCGAGGTTAGTCATTTGAGGATCTTTGGATGTCCTATCTATGTTCATGTTCCAAAAGAAAAAAGAACTAAGTTGGAGCCTTCTGGCAAGAAGGGAATATTTGTGAGCTATAGTGAGACATCAAAAGCCTACAGGATATATGTTCCAGGTCAGAAATTGATTGAAATTAGTAGAGATGTCACATTCGAGGAAGATGTTGCATTTAGAAGATCCAAGGGAACTCATGTGGAGATTGACTATGATGAGTCTCCTCAGGATATGGAAGTTGACCATACTCCTGAGATTCAGAGGGAGACTTCAGAACCAAAGGAAGATGTTGATCCAATTGAGCCCTTGGAACCTACTGATGGGCCTACCGATATTGTGATTAGAAGAAAGAGACCTCTTTGGGCTAGGCAAACTATGCAAGAGGCTGAAAGGTTCACAGCTCCTAGAGGTACATTCAGAGAAAGTAAAAGGCCACATAAGTTCTCCAGTTATGTTGCCTTGATGAGTCAAATTATTGAGTCTGAGCCTTCTAGTGTGGAGGAAGCTTCCAGTCAACAGGTTTGGAAAGATGATATGTCAGAGGAGTACCAATCAATTCTCAAGAATGATGCTTGGGACGTTGTTCCTAGATCCGAAGGAAAATCTGTGGTATCTTCAAAATGGCTCTTCAAGATCAAGAATGCAGCTGATGGGAGCATAGAGAAGTACAAGGCAAGTTTCGTGGCTCGAGGGTTCTCTCAGAAAGAGGGATTTGATTATGAAGAAACTTTTGCTCCTGTTGCTCGCTATACTTCTGTCAGGACCATCATTGCCATTGCAGCATCTAGAGGATGGAAGATTCATCAAATGGATGTGAAGACAACTTTTCTAAATGATGTGATCGAGGAAGAAGTCTATATCGAGCAACCTGATGGGTTCGAGGTACATGGGAAGGAGTCTCATGTTTGCAAACTGAAGAAGGCCTTGTATGGTCTTAAGCAGGCTCCTCATGCATGGTACGAAAGAATTGATCGTTACCTATCAAGTTTGGGCTTCTTGAAGAATGATGCTGACTCTAATCTGTACTTTAAGGTAATTGATGGTGAAGCATTGATTTTGGTTTTATATGTTGATGATTTGATTCTACTGGAGAAGAGCACCTAATCATCAAATGTAAGAAAGAGTTGGCCTCTGAGTTTGAGATGAAAGACCTTGGACTTATGCACTACTTCCTTGACTTAGTAGTCTGGAAAAAACCAGATGAGATGATTCTAAGTCAAGGGAAGTACACCATTGATGTACTTAAGAGGTTTGGTATGATGGATTGCAAATCCATGTCTACACCTATGGAGACCAACCTACATAAATTGAAGGAGGCTATAGCTAATTCAGACTTGGTGGATCCTACAATGTACAGACAGTTGATTGGGTCCTTGATGTATCTAGTTAACACTAGACCAGATATTTGTTATGCTGTGAGTGCTCTTAGTTAGTTCATGTGTGAACCAAGACAGATACATCTTGTTGCAGCTAAACATATCCTGAGATACTTGTGTGGCATAATTGGATATGGGTTGAGATAGTCTTCAGATGCAGACTTGGAACTGTATGGTTATACTGATTCTGATTGGGCAGGGAGTGTCACAGATCGGAAGAGAACCTCTGGATGTTGCTTCAGTTTGGGATTGGCTATGATTTCCTGGTGCAACAAGAAGCAGTCTTCTGTAGCATTGAGTAGAGCAGAGGCAGAATATATTGCAGCTTGTATGGCAGCTCGGGAAGCAGTGTGGCTTCGTAAGCTCCTTGCAGGATTGTTTGGACAATCAATGGAGCCTACTATCATTCATTGTGATAACCAGAGTTGTGTGAAGCTTTCTGTCAATCCTGTGTTTCATGACAGAACCAAGCATGTTGAGATAAAATACCACTATACCAGAGATATGGTATTGAGGAAGGCTATACAGTTGAGGTATATCAGCACTGATGAGCAGAGGGAAAACATTCTCACCAAGCCTCTCTCCAGAATAAAGTTTGTGTACTTTCGAGATAAGCTTGGTATGGTGGAGAATCCAGCCTTAACTGAGAAAGAGTCTCAGTATCAATGATAGCCTGTAATGAGTTCTTCTCTGTGAGATAAGTTCGAGGTGAGATCCCTTGATTAATGAGTTCTTCTCGGTAAGAGAAGTTCGAGGTGAGATCCCTTGATTAATGAGTTCTTCTCGGTAAGAGAAGTTCGAGGTGAAATCCCTTGATTCTACCCTTTGAGAGAGTCATGGTGGATGTCATGTGTGTGACTCAATGACAACATCACGTGAGAGAGTCCGTGATGATTTTCTTATACTTGTGTTTTCACCCTTTGGGAGAGCCATGGTGAAAGTCATGTTGAGGTGACAACATCACGCAAGTGATGAACACTTGTACATACCATATATGGTTGTAGCCATTATGGTTGATATCATGTTGAGGTGATATCTGATATCACGATGAGGTGATATTCTTCCCCTCCACATTTGGTTGTAGCCATTGTGGTAGACATCACGTTGAGGTGATATGTCTTGTGCAGCTGGAAGTATCCTCCCTAGTTGAGAGGGAGTGTTGATGTTTATAGCAACGTCGGTCTTCACTTCCAGCCGATCTCCTTACATTATCGAATAAATTAAATCATAGCCATTGGCTATTTAATTTATAGAAGATTGTGATTTGTTCAAGATGCACGTCTCTAATATTAAATAATGATTAGTTATTAAAGAGACTCGAATTTACGAGGAGGCACGTATTTCTTAAAGGCCGACTTATGTTTTGAAGAGTCACATCCTCTACTCTCAACTTGTATATATGATCGATGGGATTTCATTGTAAAGCATTCATTATTCAATTCGTAGTTCATCACAAGTTCGATATATTCAAGTACGAGTTTGTATTCAAGAGCAAATCGATTCATTGACAGAAGGCTATGTATTATCACTGAGATTTACATCTTTGTATTGTTGTGATTGCATTAGTCTGTGGTGCATTTTATTAGGCCTCATTATCGGCCCTCATTGTAAAGGAGTTTCTTTTGAGATTCAATAATATAAAAGATATTATTGGCTGGGTTTTTCTCCCTCAAGAGGAGGGTTTTCCCAGGGTATCTGCTGTGTCTTTGTGTTGAATTTTTGAATTAAATTTTGTGCATTAATCTGATCACTAAATTTAACAAACATAGATACAATCCTTCCCTTGCACCTTGGGAAGCCCTGTAATGAAGTCCATTGAAAAGATTTCCCACTTCTGAGTAGGAATGGGTAAAGGTTGCAGTAGGCCAACAAGGTAAGTATGTTCATCTTTATTTTGTTGGCACACTTGGCACTCACGAACATACTTAGTGATGTCCTCCTTCATACCCTTCCATGAGAACCTCTTATGGATCTGCCTATATATTTTGTAAAAACCCGGATGACCAACCATAGGAGTGTCATGAAAGGTCTTAAAAATATGCTCTTTCATCTTGGATTCAAAGACCGACATTATCCTCTCCTTATAGAAGATCAAACCATCCCTTACCCTATACTTGTCATCATGCAAAGTACCATCTAAAATGCTATTGGCAAGCGCATTTTTAGCATAATCAGCTTGTATCCCTTCTTTCCAATTTGCTGCTATCTCAAAAGAAGAGCACAAATGAGGTCTCCTAGACAATGCATTAGCCACTACATTCCTCTTCCCTTTGACATATTCGATGTCAAAGTCATAAGCTTGGAGTTTGCTAACCCACTTTTGTTGTCTTTCACTTAGATCCTTCTGATTTAAGAAATATTTCAGACTATTATGATCAGTTTTAACAATAAATCTGCCCCCAACAAGGTATTGCATGTACTTAGCCAAAGCATGCATTATGGCTAACATCTCTTTGTCATAAATAGAATAACTTTTCTCACATCCCCTCAACTTCCTACTCTCATATGCAATCGGGTGCTTATTTTGCATGGGGACAGCCCCAATACCATCCCCTGAAGCATCACATTCGAGCTCAAATGGTTTTGAAAAATCGGGAATTGCCAATACAAGACATAAACTCATCAAATTTTTAAACTCATCAAAAGTTTTCTGCACTGATTCAAACCAAGAGAAAGCCCCTTTATTAGTCAAATCAGTAAGTGGGGCAGCAACCTGTGAAAAAAGCTTGATAAACCTTTTGTAGAAGCCACACAAGCCAAGAAAATCTCTTCAGCTGAGTTAAATTAGTGGGTGGAGGCCAATCAAGTAGTTCTTTGATTTTTTCAAGATCAACACGAACTCCATTAGCGCTGATAATGTGCCCAAGATATAACAATTCAGTCATCCCAAACTCACACTTGGACTCTTTAGCAAAAAGAGACTCACTCTCAAGAATACCCAACACCTCATCCAAGTGCTTCAAATGCTCTTCCCATGATCTACTAAAAATGAGGATGTCATCAAAAAAGATCAACACATACTTACGTAGCTGTTTATTAAACACCCTATTCATGCATGACTGGAAAGTAGTTGGTGCGTTTGTCAAATAAAAAGGCATGACAAGAAACTCAAAGTGGCCAAAGTGACATTTGAATGTAGTTTTTTCCGCGTCCTCCTCTCTGACCCTAATCTGATGATAACCTGACCTCAAGTATATTTTGGAGAAATAGATCACTCCATGCAGCTCATCAATGTGTGGGATGGTGTACCGGTTTTTAATTTTCTTCTTGTTCAACACCCTATAGTCCACACACATGTGCATAGACCCATTCTTCTTCTTCACCAACACTACTAAAGAAGCAAATGGACTCTTGATTGGCCTAATGTGCCCCATCTCCAAAAGCTCCTTAATAGCTTTCTCAATCTCATCCATATGTCTCTTAGGATGCCTGTAGGGAGTGATGATCACAAGTTTGGCCCCCTCCTCTAGCTCTATCACATGCTCAATGCCTCTATTAGGAGGCCTACATGGAGGAATGTTACTAAATACTTTGTTTCGTTTGGAAAGCAAAGCCTATATGTCTGGTCGATAGGACCTCTTCACTTCTTCTATAACCGTAGGAATAAAATCACACTCTATTGCCCACTCAACCTGATCATGTCTAAATAGCCTCTCCATTCTTTTGAAAAAGACCACACAAAGTCCTCCAATCGACATGCCTCTCAAGACCACATTTCTACCCTCTGATCTGAATTTCAGCTCCATAGTCTGAAAATTAAGTGTGATCTCACCAAGTGATCGAAGCCATTGTATCCCTATCACTGCATCAGTATCACCAATACTCACCACATAGAAGTCTTCCTTGACTTCATAATTTCCCGACTGCAAACTCAACTGTGGAACCATCCTGGTGCAATTGATTGTGAATCCATCAGCCACCATCACCCGAAATCAACCTACCTCTTGATTTTGAAGACCTCTACGAGCAACCAACCCCTCATAAATGAAATTGTGTGTGGCTCGTGTCAATCAATGCGAACATCCGCTGCCCTGTAAGCACTCCTCTAATGCATACAAACTCAATTCTTTTGAAAGCTATGTAGTTGAGAAAGCTTCCCATCTTTGTCCTCTTTTCCAACCTCATCAGGACTCCTTTCAACTTCACTTTCCTCTGAATCAGACTGCTGGTCTGAAATTTCTGATGCACTTTCCTCTGCTAAATAGTACTCTATTCGATGCACCTTTCCCTTTGTAGCACACCTATGTCCTAGAGCCCAAGGCTCCTTACATGTGAAACCATGGTTGAAAAACTCACCAATTGCAAGTACTCAACAAGCCCAGAAAACTCAGCTCGGCAAAAACTCGGCAACTTAAAAAATTGCTTAAACTTCACTAAAAATGCATTTTTTTTGCAAAATTCAAACATAAGATGCATCCAATGAGTCAATAAATGAGTACATAGAAGAAACAAGTTGAGTCTAGTTGTGTTTGATTGATTTGAAAGCAAATTGGGTACAAAATAACATCCTCGTGTGGAATGCGCTAATACTGATAGTCTGAAACAAAATGAAAATAGCAAATTGTTTTTGTAAAACTGAAAGTAAATACTAGATTAATATATTTTACAAATTTACATCTTCCTCTTCCCATGTCTAGTGAAAACTAGGCGAGAGGTAGAACTAGACAATATTATAGATGAAGACTTGTAGGCAAACTTGGAAACTTGGACTTGGAGAGTACCTAGAAAATCAAATGAATTCAATCGGATTTTGAGAGCAGTGCCCCCAACAGGGTCAAGGGGCAACGGCCCTTGTGGGGGTCTGGGGGCAACGCCCCCAACGAGGTCAAGGGGCAATGCCCCTTTTGGGAGTCTGGGAGCAACACCCCTAGCAGGGTTGAGAGGCAACGCCCCTCATGGGGGTTGAGGGGCAGCGCCCCTAGCAGGGTTGAGGGGCAGCGCCCCTCGCAGGGTCCTGGGGCAATGCCTTGGGTGTGCTCCTTGTTGTGATACAAAGCGGGGTCGAGGGGCGGAGCCCCCGCCACCAAGCCCAAATTAAGACATCCAAAACCACACAAACCTTCATGGGAGAGTGTGTTTGCTAAGGAAAAGCAACTAGTGGAGGCAAAAAATGAATTGAAATTGCCTTTATTTTGATCGTGAGGGTCTTTTCCCTAAGCAGTCGAGTTTTTCTGAAAAACTCGCCAAAAAATCGACAAGTTTTTCACAAAAACTTGGCGAGTTTTTTTGGCGAGTAAATACCTGAAAAACTCATTTTCAAAGAAAAACTCACGAGTTTTCAACTACTCGTTGGGTTTTTGGCGAGTTTTTCATCTATGTGTGAAACACCTGTGCTCCACGGGGACGCGTCCCCTGCATTTTTTACCCGTTTCCTGTACCAGGTACGAAACGGGGACGCGGGGACAGCTAGGAAACGTCCCCTAGCAGTCCCCTTTTTGGCCTCGAAGTACCCGGTACTTACCGGGTACTTTTTCAGGCAGGGGACGTAGGGTACGGCTAGCCTGACGCCGCCCTTTACCCTACAAAAATCAAACGCATTTTTTTAAAAAAATAAAGTTTTTTAAATAAAAAGAAAGGTAGGGGGGGGCCACAAGGGACGCCCCAATGTGCTTAACCTAATTTGTGCCTTATATGTGGCCTAAAATGAGAAAAGCAACTCATTTTTATTTCTTGCCTTGTGAAGTGAAGCATAGCAAAAGGAGAGCAGCTGAGTGAAGGAGAGAACAGCAGTTTGAAGAGGAGCTTAGGGCATCATTTCCACCATATTAGAGGTATGTTTTTCATCTTTGTTTTGTATTTGCTATTTGTTTTTAATTTTTGCAAGATTTTTTAAGTTTTTCAACACATAGAAAGGGCATTTAGTGTTTACTTCTTCTTTTTTAACTTGCAGCTCTTTGAAATCAGAAACTTCATAAAAATTTAGAAAACAACCATGAGTAGCAGCAGTGATAGTGAAAGTGAGGATATTGAAATCCAAATGCAAGAAAGAACTCAAACGCAAAGAAGTGAAAGAACAAGAAATAGACATAGAGGTAGTGCAACTGCAAACATTGGGGGGTGTTCAGAGAGTGGGAGTGGAGTAGGGTCAGCAAGTTCAAACCCATTTGAATGTCCAATTGAAAGCCTCAAAAAATGGGCAAAAGGCCCATTTAACCCCAAAAAACCTCTACTACAATTTGCAACAAGAGTTGATAAAGATAAGAAAAAAAATTCGGGGGGTAGTAGAGTATGGGAGTGTCATTTGTGCCACAAACAATATAGGGGCAGCTATACGAGAGTTTATTGCCATCTTTTGTGGATTGGTGGTCAAGGGGTGAAAGGGTGTAGAAAAATAACCCAACAACAAAAAATTGAGGCAACTAAATTTCATATGGAGGGGGAGGCATTAAGTAAAGGGGTTTCAGTTGAGAGTTTGCAGCCTAGTATGGGAATGCCTACACCATCACTAGATGTTGCTTCAGCTTCTCACTCTCATGCGGGGGATGATTCTACTAGAGGAAAGAAAAGGAGTATGAATGTTGCTGATATGTTTAATGTTACAGCAAAAGATGGGGCTGATTCCTCTATTGCCAAGTTTTTTTATGCTAATGCCATACCATTTCATGTCTCACGTTCACCATATTTTAAACAAATGTGCAAAGATATTGTAGTTGCTGGTCCCTCATATGTTCCACCTGGAGAAACTAAGTTACGCACCACCCTTCTTGATAAAGAGTACTCCAAGGTGAGTATTTTGATGGAGGATATGAGACAAACATGGTTGACAGATGGCTGCTCCATAATCATGGATGGGTGGACCGATATCAAACATCGGCCACTCATCAATCTTATTGTCACTAGTACAGCAGGCTCTTATTTTCTTAGAGTTGTAGATTGTTCAGGCAAAAGGAAGGATGCAACCTTCCAATTTCAGATTTTGAGAGATGCTATAGAGGAGGTTGGAGCCTCTAATGTTGTGCAGGTATGATTTAATTTGATTTTCTTTCGTTCTTATTTTTTATTTTGATTTTCTTCATAGTTATTTAAAATTTTCATTTTGATATCTATATTCTATACTAATCTAGTAATCTCATATCAACTTGATGATATGCCATTGCCAGGTAGTGACCGATTCAGCCCGTGTGTGTAAATTAGCTGGATTGATGGTGGAGAGTGCTTATAAGCACATTTTTTGGACCCCTTGTTGCGTGCATGCATTGAACAATACCTTGAAGGACATTGGGAAGATAGATTGGGTGAAGGCAGTGGTTGCAGAGGCTAGAGAGGTGCAAATGTTCATTTGCAACCATCAGACTTCACTTGCTTTGTTTAGAACATTTTCGAGGAAGGAATTCCTCAAGCCCGTGGAGACTAGATATGCCAGCTACTTCATTTTATTAGAGAGGATGCTTGAGGTCCGAGAGGCTCTACAATTAATGATGGTCAATGTAGAGTGGGGTAGATGGCAAGAGTCAAGCACAGCGGAGGGAAAAAGGGTGAAACAAAAAATCCTTGATGATGACTGGTGGTCCACAATGAGGTAAGAAAATTGGCATTGCTGATTTTATTATTTATTTGAATTATTAAATTTTATTATTGCTGATTTTCATTTTATTATTTAATATTTATAGGCTAGCAGCTTACCTGATTCTAATTTTTGTAACTTGTTTGCACTTGCAGTTATGTATGCTCCTTCATTCAGCCTCTTGTGCAAGTGATTAGATATGCTGATACTGACTCTCCTAGCCTTGGAGAGATTTATGAGACCTTTGATAGTATGCTTGGACAGGTCAAACAAGCAATTTATAGCAAGGACCCTTCTTTGGCATTTTATGAGGAGCATCTTAGGCCCATTGTGACGCGACGGTGGGACATTATGAACACCCCGCTTCATATGGCAGCCTATGCTCTCAATCTGAAATGGTATGCACCGAGGCCTGGGAGAGTGGCTCCATCTCATGATGAAGAGGTGAAAGAAGGCTTCATGAGGGCCCTTACAAAAATGTATACTTCAGAGGAATCTACCATACTTCGCACACAATGGCTTGCATTTGCCAATCTTCGTGGTCCAACCTTCGGCAAACCAGAGGCGAGGATGGATAGAGCTACATTGGCTCAAACCGACCCTATTGGATGGTGGACGTGGCATGGGAAGGATGCACTAGAGTTGAGATTACTTGCTGTTCGCCTTCTTTCACAGGTTGCCAGTTCCTCTGCTGCAGAGAGGAATTGGTCCACATATAGCTTCATCCAATCAGTCAAGAGGAACTGCCTTACCTCTAGACGATCGGAGAAGTTGGTGGCAGTACACAGTGCTTTGCGCTTACAGGATCGCCAGTCTAGTGAGTATCGTCAGACTCCAGCCTTACGTTGGGATGTTAATCCCGAAGATGCTACGCAGATTGAGGAGGAGGATGCACATGAGGGATTGGTGGGTGTTCCATTGGTTGAGACAGATCCTTCTATTGACATGGACACTGACACTGACTTAGACTCGTGCTCTGATGGCGAGGGCGATGCTGATTTAGACCTACCTTCTGCTGATTAGGGACCATGGACAGCGATATATTTTCTTAGTTTTATGTTTATCATGTCATTTCATAGTTGAGACTTGGAGCCTTTGGGCATTTTGGTTATAATTATCAAACTTTTATATGATATGTATGCACATTTATAATGAAAAGCATTTGAACTTTGTTAATTTGTTTGTCGATTCTCATGTGAAATCTCAATTCAAGTCTAATGATATGTATTAAGCTTATACAATGTCTAGAATGAATGCTTTATCAATGTTATGCTATGAACTTTTGAAATTTCTCTATATTTTTAAAAATTTCCCTTTTTTTTGTCAGCCGTCCCCTGCCGTCCCCTAAAAAATGACCCAAAAGTACCCCCGTACCAGAAACTCGTCCCGCCGTACCGGGTACTCCCCGTCCCCGAAACCCCGTGGAGCATAGTGAAACACAAATTCTTCTTCCTCAAGTCATTTAGTGTCTCACTATCAATCCTAGTGACTGATTTCTTTAGTTGTTCGCAGTCCTTTGAAAAATGTTTTTTGTCTTTGTCCTTATGCGAAAATCCCTTAGACTGAAATTTGCTCTTGGAGGTGGAAGTTTCCATGTCCCTAGCCTTCTTGATTGCCTCTTGTAGAGAAGGTGAGTTAAAAGCTTTAATCCAACCCCTAAGAGGATCGGATAACCCATCAATGAAGAGCACTACAAGCCTTTTCTCGGATATATCTTTCACCAAAACTGACAATCTCTGAAAATCTACAACATAGGCATCCACTGAACCCCACTGTTTCAGTTGTGCTAACTCCTTAAAGTTTTGAGTCATTTTTATCAAACATCTCTATCAATCTTTGTGTGAACTCTGCATAGGAGGTATTTTGAGCATGTCCCATAGTGATCATCCCATGGTGCCACCACTCATGAGCAACCCCATCTATATGAATGGAAGCATATTGTATTGACTCTACCTCAAGCATGGGATTAAGAGTAAAATAAGTGTCCAGTTCCACCTTTTGGACCCAAGCTCTTGTTGAAATCTTTCCTGACCCATCAAAGTAAGGAAGATTGAGTTTCCCTACTTTCCTTCATAGATCATTATGTTGTTCTCTATTACCCCTGGTGGGCGTATGCCTCATCTTGAGATCTATATAATCCCAAAGTGATATATCATGCTAGAAACAAGGCCCCGCATCCATCCAATCTTGTCTAAATTGGTCCTTCATCTCAACTATGGTAAGCTCCTGGTTGGGTTGTGCCTCCACTCTTGGTGGAAAAACCAGCATAAGAGGTCTAGCCATGGCTGCCCTGTTGTACTGATTGGCTGCTCCACACTGACCCACATCATTTCCTTGCCCATTATTGTCTCTGTTACCTCCATTGTTGACTCCCAATCGATTCAGCCCCTCAACCAATTGTGCTATAGACGCTGATTAGTTTCCTAGTGTCCCCTAATCACAACATCCAAGAGAAGCATCATCTGATCTGGTCCAACATTTTCTCTTTCAGCTTCTTCACCCCTTTCACCCATGTTTTCGGAACTTGTTGATTCAACTAAGTGTGTTTCAAGGTGTTGTTCCTCTCCCTCAAAAGGCCAACTTTCCCACAATTCCTCTTCACATCTCCTTAATCTCTCACGGTACCTTCTCTCTCTGTCACCAATGCTCATAAGATTGCATCACCCACTGGCTCGGAAGAACGATTTGTGCTCTGATACCATTGTAATGGTCACCCTTGATTTTATTTTTTGAAACTCTGTTTGCTGATTGTAAGTGTTTGCTGATAGGTTTTGCTTGTTTGTTTTCATGTGTCTTTCATAGATTCATTGCATATGATACAAAAATAGCATAAAGAAGGAAATACAAAAAATGAACATTGCTTTCCATATTGTATTTCATCTCATAAAAAAGACAAATGATTACTACTTAAATCAGACTTATTACTAACATATTTTCAGACCTGTAATAGCAGTTTTCAGACCTGGTAAAGAGCATACAGCAGTAGCAAAACACATCCAAACTTGCATCATACGAAATATATTTGAAGGCCAATGAAATCCCTAAATTCCAATGCCTCAGACCAGCTTCCGAACTCTGATAAAAGCAGAAAATAGGCCTATACAACAGCAGGCCAAAAAACCAGAAATCTCCCCAAAGTGCACAGCTCCCTAAGTAAGGCAACCAGCCCTTAAAGATCAGATTTTCATCAACAAATACAAGTTTATGCTTGAAATGGGGAGCCAAGATGTGAGGTATCCAATGGAGAAACACCCAAAATGAAACTTCAGATGTGCACAGAACTATGAATTGTTTTCATTTTCAGACCCTGGTAAAAGTAGTTTCCAGATTTCATAAGAATGGCATTCAGACCTCTGAAACAACTCCAAATCATCACCAAACCACAACCAAAATGGAGCCAAGATTCAAACAAATCAAAATACCAAAACCCACTTCAAAATACCAAGAAAATCTTCATCATTCCAACCCAAAATATAGTAAATTTGAACTCTATTGATGCTCTAGGTGATCCCTGAAAACCACTCCCAATCCGGCTAGGGTGGATCTTCCACCACCAAAATCAGCTCCCAATAGTGAGGGTTTTTGTTCTCAACATGCAGCAGTAGAACTCTGGTAATAATCCAGCAACATCTTGTTATGTTGTCAAAAGAGATATCTCCAAATGAAGCCCAAAAAGAAGCTTTATAGAGGTAAGAGGGAATTAGGGCAACCTTTTTTTGAATTTCATTTCCCTCCAAGAATATCCACACGCACCTTCACACCCCCCCTCCCTCCTCCTCACATGAGCACTTTTTAATTTATTTAAAATTTCCTTATGTCTCCCTTGGGCGTCCAACACTTCAGGAAATATAATTGGCTTTTGTTTTAAGACAACATTATAACACTAGGCGCCAAGGTGCTTTTCTGATGACCCCTTTGACCCTCAATTAAGTTAAAGTGACTTTATAAATATAACTTAAGTGACAGAAAGAAATACAAATAATAATTAAATCAACTTTCGACAAGCCGATGCCCAAATAGGAAATAGACACTGCTGAAGTAGCCTAGGCCAAGACCAGTTACTGAAAATAAACTTACTATAAATAGAAAATGCTAAAAATAGTAAATACTCCAAATTATCAAACTGGCATAAAAACTGAGAAACACTAAGACTTACTATAAATAATAAGTAAATGGAATTGGCCACTGCTAAAAATAGAAAGTCCTTCCAAAAAGCACTGAAACCACCATAGAAAGAAGACTGGCTATGAGTCCCCCAACCAAACTCCACTTAGCCTACGGGAACTTTGGAATAGGCTAATGTTAAACTCTCAACTGTTCAAGGGCAAGGAAGGGACATTACATTTGAAGACATTAATGTTAAGAGAAGCTCACTATGTGCCTTATTTCGGACACCTAGTTGTAACCAAGTTGATTGCTGATCCTGTTAATTTTCAGATCAGAAATGCACAATAAGTAGAAAAACACAACACAGAATAGAAGACACGGCACTTTATCCTAAGAAAACCCTTCTACTCGAGGGAAAAACCTAGCAGCAAATTATTCACTTATAAATTAGAGACAATAGTGCAGAAGTAGCACTCAGAATCAAGCCTAGAAAGGCCGAATAGAATACAATAGTCCAGCACTTGAAGATAATGCAAAATTCTTAGTCACAAAGTATATCAACTCTTCTTCTTGAATGTGAATCTGCTCCTTGAGTGCGAACTTGCTTCTGAAGTGATAGGAAATCGAATTGAGTTGGAATGAATGAATAAATGTGGAGAGACTCTCTCCTATATATACTGATCTAGGCGACTATCTCCTCTAGAGCCGACCCAAAAATTTCAATATTTGTTTTATGATTAATAGGCCAACTTGCCTTGAGTAATAATTTTTTGGGAAATACCTCCCGCAACTACACAAAAACACTAACAGATCCAAAGCCACTATATTTCTAGAAAGGAATCAAGCAAGGCGCAACCAATTTTGTGGCTAGATGTTTAGAGTGTCAGCAGGTTAAGGCTAAACGCATGCACCCTACAAGATTACTCTATCCACATGATGTATTGGAGTGGAAATGGAAAGTGCTTAGCATGGATTCTAACCAAGGTCTTCCAATGTCTAGGAACCACCACAATATGATCCTAGTGGTAGTAGACAAGGTCACAAAATTTTCTCATTTTATACCAAGAAACTTGTTGAATGGTGCATTGATCCTTGTAAGAAGATTCATTTTTTAGATCTTTAGACTCCATCAAGTTCTAGAAAAGATTATCTCGAATAGAGATGTGCGAATAACTTTGAAGTTTTGGCAAACCTTGTTTTCAATGTTGGGAACTCAATTGAACATTAGTATAGCTTACCACCCAGAGACTGATGGTCAAATTGAAAGGGTGAATCAAGTGTTTGAATATTTGCTATGAATATTTTGTATGGACTAGCAATACAAATGAGAAGAATGCCTACCACTAGTCGAATTTGCATATAATAATTCCTATCACTTTGCTTTGAAAATGGATCCATTTGAAGCACTGTACAGTAGAAAATGTAGAACCCCCATCAATTCAAATAAACTAGAAGATAGGGAATGCATTGGGCCAGAGATGTAAACAAAGATGGAAGAGTAAATCAAATTGATCAAGAAAAGATTGACTAAAGCCATTGATAGGTAGAAGAGTTATGCCAACTTAAAGCGAACAATGAGATAGTTTGTCGTGAGAGACAACGTTCTCCCCAAATTAAAACCTCACAAAAGTTCGATTAAGTTTGGAAAGTCAGCAAAGTTGGCTCCTAGATTCATAGGCCCTTCAAATTGTTGGAATTGATTAACCCAATTGCATACAGATTACCCTTGCCTCCTACTCTTTCTTGATTGCATAATGTCTTCAATGTCTCTTGTTCAAATTTAGCTCATGTTCTTGATAGGAAGTCTTTATAGGCTCTAGACCTAACCGTGGTAATAATGGTGCTTCTCAAAGTGCTCAAGGTTCACAAGCTCCGCTTGTGTAACAAAGAAGAAACTCAATGCAAGGTCCAATGGGATTAATATTTAGAAGGCAATACCACATCTGAGGACTATGAAAAGTTTCATAGAGTTCTTCCTAATCTTTTTGCATAATAATTTAGATGCATAATACTTTCAAAACAAACTTTTATTGTCATGTTTAATTAAATCATCAAAACAATGACTTTTTCCTACCAGAAAAGGATGTCACATCCTTTTATCAATCACTAATTATGGATATATTTTTAATGAGCAATTAACTGACTGATTAAGGTGTGTAAATTCAATGTTTTAAATGATGCATTGAAAGTGACGACATTATTTTTGCATGATACTATGACAATTTGATATTTGTTTGCCTCTATAGAATATTCTTGATTTGATTTGATAATCGGTTGTACATAATATTGCACATGGTTGTCATTATGGAATGGTTGATATTTCTTAAATCATATGCAACTGATATCTTAATTGTTTCATGATTATGATTTTTGATATTGACATATTTCAACTACCATTTGTTTAACATGAGATGGATGCTGATTAGTTTTTCCCCCACTCGCACATTGAGGGAGGGTATCATCCAAGAGAGGAAGGCAAATAGCGACAACATGGTAATCAAACCATGTTATTTGAGAACCCACACTTGCACAAGTTTGCAATTTAATTATATGATGGCGCATCATCAACATGAAGAGTTATACTACAATACCATTGTGAGTTGGTGTATGAAGTCTCATCATCTTCGTACAGTTGCATTATGCAACAATTATTTTTAAGTTTATTTTTGCATGCTTGAATGAATTGAATTACAATACTGTTTTCAAGATTGAGCTCATAGGGTTTGAACGAGAATAAAATTTAAATTTTATTGTTTTAAATTGTTTAAACTAGTTTTTATTTAATACGGTACTTTGGAAAGAACCCTAAGGGATTTTACTTTGATTTGAACGAAGCAGAAATGGTGGAGGTCGTGAGATTATGGGGGATCAATCTAGACTGTTATTTTTAGCATTTCTACCTGTTGTGACCTATTTCACACATCACCCCATTGCAAATGGGGACCCTCGATGGTCCGCTTTTAGGGTTTAGCTTTGGGTTGCAATTTCATAAGTTCTTTTGCTCCGAGAGTTTCAAGCTAGAGTTTAGAGTTATCACCCGAGCCAAGTAGAGAATTCAAGCCCGAAACTGTGCTTAGACATCATGGAAGCGCTCAGAAGGTCCAGAAGACGAGGATCGCCTATGCTTTGAGTCAATTTGGACACTTCCTATTTTTTAGGGATTTTGCTTTTTTGCTTTTTGCTTTTTTCATTTTTGGCACTTTTGGACGAATCCGAGATTTACTATTTTTAGAAAGTTTTTTTATTTTTTCTATTTTTAGTAAGTTTCTATTTTTAGAAAGTGCCAAGTCCTGCAAGTAACAGAGTCAACATTTCCACCTTTAGAATGCAAAAGTAGAGAAAAATCTGAAAAATCAAGTAAAAATTTGGAAAAGCAATGTGAAAATCAAGAAAATCAACCTAAAATCACCAAAAAGCAAGAAAAATCACAATGGCGAGATGATCCAGAAAGAGACAAGCATGAAGTTCATGGCAACCAAGGATGAAAATGGCATAAGTCTGAAGAAGTGCACCCAAGGAGGATGTCTGAAGAGCTCCCAAGTCCGCTTGGAAGGAGCAATGAGAATGGCAAGAACTTCTTGAAGTCCGCCCAGCACATTGGCAAGTGAGCCACAAAGTCCGACCCACCTTGGAATGGATATGGCAAGGCATCACCAAAGTCCGCCATGCCTTTGGAAAACCCACTTTGAAGTCCACCATGCGAAGAGGGGGAAATGGAATGAAGTTTGGAAAGTCCGCCCTTGCCTTGGAATAAAAGTTATGAAGTCCGCCCACCATATGGAATGAAGTTGGTGAAGTCCGCCTAGGCATTGAGAGGCATGTGGCAAGAAGTCTCCAAAGTCTTCCTACAGTATGGAAAGAACACTAAGAAGTCCGCCATCCACTTGGCAAGACCATCACAAAGTCCGCCCCACTTTGGAAAGAATATGGAAGGAAATTCTTGAAGTCTGCCTAGAATATGGAAGGAATTTCTTCCCCAACCTTGGAAAGACACATGTGAAGTCCGACTTGCCTAGAGGGGAGAACGTCCAAGGTACTATAAATTCTGCCATAGGCAAAATGTCAAGATGATCTAGAAGTCCGACCTTGCCAAGTGTACAATGTCTTAAGCATG